>JAOTQJ010000099.1:23366731-23400050 GCA_025642045.1 Solanum sejunctum | reverse complement strand
TTAACATCCTCTTGATTTAAAATTCAAATAAATTGGAATACTTAATAGAAAAGGAAAGGAAACTTTTTGAGAAATGTACAAGATAGTTGGGGAAACAGTAAATAAGCTATATTTGTTGAAAAAGAGATAACGATTGAGAAGTTACTTTTATACATACATAATTTTGTATGGTAGTACTTTATAGTGGTAAAGCTTTAAAGCTGCCTAAATTTATCTTATCTGTTTTAATACTGTGCAGTGCTGTTGCAAATTCTGGCGTGCTATTATGAGTTGTAACTTGAAAGTACTCTTACGTCTCCTTGTTGTGTATGTGCTTTTGCAACACTGTTTTCTTTATTTTGTATTTAGAGGTTCTTCATAGAGTATTACTTTATATGTCTAGAATCAGTAAATCAAGATGCCAATTTTAATATCAACAAGAGTTTGATAGAATGATAGACTTTTCCTTCATTGGTCTTCTTAGTCATAAGTGTTGCATTCGAATTTTAGTTATGAAATTGTTTTTACGATAGAGGGTCTATTGCTATTATGAAATTTCACGGCGCGAGTAATTATTTAATTTGATATCAATATAAATCAAAAAACAAAGATGCCAACTTTATTATCAAGAAGAGTTTGGTGGAAGAGTAAATTTCACATTCGAGTTTTATTTAGAAGAATTTTTATATAATCACTTAAAAATATTTTAATTATATTTCATAGCTATAGTTTGAATAATTATATTTCTTAATTATAGTTACATCGTTTGTATATTTCGCTATTCAATTCACAATTTTTGTATAGCATTCGTATATTTCGGTGTACAATGCATGTACACTGTCTCTTCCTTCCCCTTCGCCCGACCCAGTGAGATCTGATTTTTAGAACGAAGTGAAGTGATAGGAAGAGAAGACTGCTGGTGAGATTCGTATATTTCGTTATACATTTTGATTCGCGCATAACTTTGGTATAAATAAATTATACAAAACTCAAACTATAATTACAATTAGATATTTGCTGCAAGACGTAGTTAATTCAAATTATAGCTTTAATAACTAATTAACTCATATATATTTGTTTATATGCATAATTTTTCCCTCAAACTATAGCTAAATTAATTTAATTAACTAATATATATTTATTTATCCGTGTAAGTTTTCCTTTGGTGATCAAACTTTAAAAACTAGCCTAATCAAGTGGCTAATCTAACCAACTTTTCCACCTAATAAGCTGATGAATCCAACGGCCCATCGCCTACCACTCTAAAAACCGATCCAAATGGCCACAATAATATCCAAGCCCAATATATAAATATCTGGGCTGACAGGCCCATGACCCCGCCTTATTTTGTATTTCCTACTCTAGAACTTGGACTGAAATCACCAGCAATCCGAGCCAACTGTGGCGGGAGACTGCAAATTTCCCCTCCATGTCTGAAGACTGCAAGTATTCTTGCAAAACTGCAAGTGAAACCCTAGAATGGATTCATGCAATAATCAACTTCATTGCACCTTATCGTTATTTCTTAGATGCTCACGTCGTCAACTTTTTCAAGGTCTTCATCTTCTATTCAGTTTACATCTATGATATGATTCATTTGTGAATTAACCTTAGTTGCGCTATGCTTTTCATTGACAAATTTTGCGAGTATATGCAGGATAGACTATGGGAAGCTGTTGATAAAGAATGGATGGATTGTTTACGGAAGGAGTCGGTTGGAAATCTTCTCCAAATACCTTCTGGCGTGGTTCAGGTAGTTATAAGTATATCTATGTTTTTTACTCGTACTTCCTTCCTTTACGATTTATATTGTTAATTTCTTGTGTATTTAGATGAATTATTTTGTTGCCTGTTAATAAAGCATTTCTAATTCGAATTCGTGTGGTAGTTGGAGTTATAGAAAGTGTAGAGCTATTAGGAGGTTCACTATCTGCTTTGCTTCCAGGAAGAGGAACTTCACATTTTTGCAAGAAATTACTTATAGGAGATCAAGTGGTAGCACATATTTTCACTTCTCACTACTAGTATCTGAGCTTATATTTGAATGTAACAAGTTCAACAAATAACAAAGTTTTATTGGCTTGAGTCTTGGTAGCTGAGCCATATGAATTGTAGGGATTCATATAGTTGATCCCAGCTAGTTTGGGATTGAGGTGTAATTGTTGTTGTTGCTGTTGATTATTGGACAATAACTATCAAATGTAATTTGGATAAGCATAGCCATAACTTTTCTAGTGTGTTACTGATTCCTTTCGATGTATGGTTTTAAATAACAAGATTCTCAATACTTTGGTTTTTAATATCACCTATCACTAGAAGAAAGAAAAAGAGCACAGAAAAAGCAACCTTATTGTCTGCCAACTTACTAGTATCTATAATAAGATAATCTATATTTCTTCGTTAATTAACGCTGTTCATTCATGTTGTTAGGATCACTGGCCTGTCTCACTGAAGGAGTTCATCCTTACTCTGAGGTCTCTTTCTCTTTCGCGTAAACAGGCTGATTTTCGGGTATATTTATTTTTATTTTCTTAAATTTGTGATACACAGTAGTTGTAGGTTTTCTATTAGAGGTTTTCTACTTATATAATCCCATTTTTGTTACTTAATGCTATTCCATATTTTAAGTGCTGTCTGGTTGCATTTCTTCTGGTTAGTTGTTGTGGCTTCTGGGTTATGATCTCTATAGAACTAGACTGCGGATATTTTGCCTTCTGCTGTGGCTGGTTCATTTTGTATATTTTTCTGTCTGAAGTCTAACGAGTCCTTGAAAGGTGCTAGAGACCCCTTCCATTGGTAGTCTCATGCCCTTTTGGAGATCTAAGTTGCTTGGACTTGGGTACGGGTGTGATCCAAAGGTTGGATCCTTCATGATCTAATTTTTAAGATTCGGGGATATGGATCCATGTGTGGATACGGATGCGGGGATTTGCCTAAAATAACTAAAATATCTAAAAATAGAGTGATAAAACCTAAATTATGTGGAAAACTTGAAGAGAATCCTGGAAAGAGATCAAAGAAAAAGGTGACATAGAAAATTCTATATAAAAGGTATTCCATTTTCTTCAATTTCACCTTAGCTTTTGTATTGACTATAGAAATCATTAAAACCGTCCAAATTTTCCCATCGATTTTGGTCAAAGTACCCAAAACCGGTTGACCAAATCGGACACGGATCCCACACCCGCACCCACACCCATGTCGTGTCGACATGGGTGCGGCACCAAAAATGAAGAGTCCGAGCAACTTAGCTGGAGATAGTGATACCTTTCATGTTCTTTTCTTTTAATTAGTTCTTTTTTCTTCAAAACGTCCAAGACCATTTTGTAAGGCAGTAAGGTATTGAATTTCACTTCCTCTGTTTGCTTGCAGGAATTTTCTGGAATGCGCATAGCTTCACTAAGTAATGTTTTAGCTCAAGGCATGAATCATAAGAAAAAGCATGAAGTAAGGCATGAAATTATGAGCTGTCCTCTTTACACCTATCTTTGTGCTCAATTGGTTGGCTACAAACTTTGGAGCAGTGCTATATCCTTTCTGCTTTCTAGTTTTCAATTTTGTAGATGACTACCTGCTGATATAAGGTCATTTGCGGAAGCATCTTTTTTTTTTTAATACCATCAAGCTTTTACTGTTAGCTTTTAGGTACACCAGAGAAGCGGCCTACCTTGCTAGCTATGTTCTGCTCTCAGCATGTGATTGCAAAGTATTTTTTGTAATATTGATTTTACACACCATAGAGCTTCTAAGCATACTCCTTTGTCTCAACCTGAATGAAAGAAAATAAATTTTCAGAAGTTTTGACCAAACGGATCAAAGGATTTAAGAGGTTGTTTTTCGATTTTAAATGTTTTTCCTAATTTGAGCTTAAGTCAAAAGAACCTGCTATGCAGATTCCTTCTACGGTTTTAATTTTCTATATCTGAATGATAGAATGGTAAAATACTGTCTAAGCAGGTGAAAGTGCTTTCTGCTCTGGTCAGTTTAGTCGCAAAGCAAGTTGGAGCGCAAAAAGTTGTTGATGTTGGTGCTGGACAGGTATGTCCCCTTCTGCTTTGTACAATTATCAGTCCAGTTCCTATGCAATTCAGATATTCTTGCCTCTTATGGTGTTGATTATTATGTGGGTGTAATTTATATTTGCATATTAGGATTATAACTTAAATTTTATTTTTATCTCAATTCATTCTGTCGAATGACTCATGACATAGGTAGACTCTACATGACCAAAGACTTTTCTGTGAGTTTGTATATCGTGCTAGTTAATATATTTGGGTCATTTCCATGTTGGGTTTATACCCTATAAAGTGAGGGGTAAGGTCTCATATATCCTCCCCTACCCAGATTCCACTTGTGGATTACACTGGGTGTGTTGTTTCAGGAATTCCATGACGGGTTAATAAATTGAACACCAGACAGCCTTAAGTTGCAATTACTCCTGATGGACTTAGAATAAAAATCAAAAACCTTTTCAAGTAATTCTAAATACAATAACAAGTATGCCACAATCCCAAGCAAGTTGGGGTCAGGTAGATTTTTCATTCTTCATGTTGCTCCAGCTCCATTTAACTACTCCCATTAAAATATTGTGCAAAACAGAATTAATGTTGTAGTAATTCTGAACTACTTCACATCAGCTGAAAACTAAATGCCTTGTGAACCTTTCCGGCTGGAGTAACCTTCAAATTATCAATAGATTCAATGAATTTCTTGACTCTGTTAGTTCCTTAGAATTCATACAGGTAGATTGATTGTGAAAGAGCTAACTCCTTTTTTTGTATCCAATAGCAAATGAAATTCCGAGATTACCTGATTAAACTAACAAAAAGATAATTTTCTAATAATTTTGTTGGAGAAATAATCATTTGGGTTATCTGGTTTTCCTGTTCGTTGCTTCTATTTAGACTTTTCATGTGGTGTAGGGTTATCTTGCACAAGTGCTTGCTTTTGACTACCAGCTTTCTGTAATTGCAATTGATGCTTGTTCACATCATGGTAAGATTACTGATGCACGTGCAGAACGAATCAGGAAACACTATGCAGCTAAGATGCGTAAAAATTGGTAGGTAGAGCTCAGAATGCGTACTTGTCGAAATTATCATATATATGCAGCACATATTCCTTATGCTAATGAAATCTTTATATGAACTAGGTTAAAATTAACCTATGTAACACTAGAAAATGGTTTGAAAATCTTGGCTGTAAATTGAAAGTTGAGGACTATATTTGACTAGTTTTATGTTTGATTAAGAGGAGATGAAACTAAACTGAATATAGCTAAGAGTCTTGCATTGTGTTTAGGGAGATAAACTTCTTTGTTTCCTCAGAGAGGGAAATGAACTTTTTAACTAGTGCAACTTGAGTAGTTACCCTTATCAAAAAAAAAACAAAAACTACTGCAACTGGAGTTATTGGTTGAACATTACACAATAAACAACAGTGGCGAGCAGTAATCTCCACTGCCTCATTATTCACCTTATTTTCAGACGTCCAGAAATACACATGTTAAGTTTAACAATACTGTCTTAGTTTTTCTAAAGCAATTTATGAGCACTAGCACATGAAATACTTTCCCACCTGTGGGATTTCACTGGGTATGTTGTTGTTGTTAGCACATGAAATACTTTTTATAGGCACTCTGGTTGGGTGTTTAAGAAAAGCTGGTTTATTGCAGAAATTTTGGCAGTATTCATTGTCCAGTTGACCAGAATATGCCTCTACCTCAGTGCTACATCAATCTTATTCATGGTTACATTTAGTTAGGATCATTATTTTGTGTCATGTTATTGGATGGTCTTCCTCTTTCAGACTGCTTATCCGTAATCCTTTTCCCTTTTTTCCAGCTCCGAACAAATAGAGTTTAGTCTGCCAAAGACAGTTACATGCCGAGTGCTGTCTTCTGATACACTGAAGTCCTTGAGTAAGTCCCCAACAGAGAATAATGATGCAGGGAATCAACATTTGAGCCAAAAATGTTCAGTCTCTCAGCCATCTCGACTTGCTGAGGATAGATCACCTTCTTGGTCTTATAGTGATTCTGCATTGGTTATTGCTGGACTTCATGCCTGTGGAGACCTCTCAGTGACAATGTTGAGGTGAGTATCATATTGTATGTTGTGCTCCTTTCTAAGTCTCATGAGGTGGTACTAACCAAACAATAACTAAAGGGGGGTAACAATAACTAAAGGGTGCTAGATGACCCTGAATGTTTATGGGTACTCCATTTATCTAACTGTATAGTGGAGTTCAACTTGCGTTTGTTAGTGCATAAAATACTATGTCCAGAAAGATGGATGTCCAATATCTCTTCACCTTTATAGTTACCTGTTTCAAAAAAGAAGAGTCTATTCTCCTTGTCATGCTAAGACCTTAACATATCATTTGAAGCTGGTTCTTGCCTCTGGATTTCATGTTTCATTTCAAGCATATTAGGTTTTATAGTTTGAGAAGCTTTATGTGAATAATTCTTTCTAAATGGCTCATTGTTATCTTAGTTTTGCTTTACGGAGTAGTTTTAGGTTGTGATAGTTTCTCTTAGTTTGGTATTTGTGTGATGCACAGTTGACTTAATATTTCTTATAATTTAAGATACATTCTTGGAATGTGACAAAGCTAAGGCGGTGATTAGCGTTGGTTGCTGCTATAACTTGCTTTCTGAGGAAGCCATTGACACAGTGGATTCTTGTTGTGGTTTTCCTGTAAGTCAAGGTGTTAAATCTGCTGGAGTAATGCTTGACAAAAGTGCTCGCGGTCTAGCTTGTCAGGTAGATGAGTATTACACTATTCTTTGTTGATCCTTGCTGTAAAACTTGCTTGAATCTCATGGCATCTAGAAAGTTGTCTACCTTCTCATTATAGTTGTAAATCTGACCTTGAGTTGCTTTATCAGAGTGCTGACAGATGGAGAGGCTTGGGTGAGCATCCAGGGCTTCACAACTTTGAGTTGCATGCATTCCGTGCTGCGTTCCAGATGGTACGTGCTGTTTATTTTGGTCTACTAGTTTAATTGGTTTCGTTGGGCTTATCTATAAGTCCTTCCATTGAAACATTTTGCCAATAGCAGTGGCTTTAATGTGCACCTAGTCCCTGCAGTAGTCCACTAACCTAAAGTTATTGTGAAGGTTCTCTTCAGACATTATCCAAACATATTGCTAGAAAGCCCTACAATTGGGCGTCAAGGGAAAGCCTTACGACGCCAACAAAATCAAAGGATCCTGGACTCTAATTTGGATCATGGGGGCCCTTCAGAATCTGGTGAGTACTTATAAAGGATACCATTGATAAACTTCACTGGGATTCAAGGTAAAACCGTATGAGGTTTATCTAGTATTAATATCTGAATAACCTATTCATTAGAATTTATGTCAAATGCTTATTCATAACATGTTTCATATATTCTTGACCAGCCTTATATTTTTTGTAGATTTCATCATTTTATGCAATTGTGCATATGTTATTGTCATGCCCCAAAACTTGAAGGACACAACTGTTGCCTGATGCCTTAAACTTGCATTGGGAGAACGAAATCTAATATGGCATACTGAAATACACTCCATGCATGAATAGGAAACATAAAAAAGAAACTTGATAACATTTCTTTTAAATATAAATATGACATGATTTGGCTACACAAATTGAAATAACATGTTGTATATACTCTAGTGTTGAAGCTATGAAGACTGCCTATTAAGAAATAGGCTCTCAAGTCGTTTCTATGCAGGTGAACCACAGGAGAGTATGGGGTTTCTTCATGAATACTCTTTTATTCAGAGTTCTGAAAGCTGCGACTCTAGAGCTGTGGACAGATACTCTCTATTTGTAAAATTTTGTGAGTCTGGGTTAGGTCGCTTACGTCTCCCTCATTTAGAGGATACAGCTTACAGTGCAGTCTGGAGGGAGTCTCAATCATACTCTGTAAGTAGGTCTTTAATGATATTATTATTTTTAGTGTCAAAAAAGATTTCGTTGGAGCATTATTATTCGTCGGGTTTGACTGCACTTAAAAACTGTTAGTTCTAAATGTAATGCAAATGCAATTTCGGGGACCTTGTCAAACTCTCTTCTCATTTTCATGTCCGTCACTGTGCTTCTAAGCTGGTTCTCTTTCCGTTACCTTTTAAAGACAAATTACAAGAAACAATATATTACTCATCTCTCCCTTTCCTTTGATTTTCGGTGGGCCAAGATTTGATGTATAATTTTGATAAAGAGGTGTTCAATTTGCTTAGTTTGAAAGTCATTGGTTTTGCCAAACAACATTGCCTCTTGAAGTTCATTGTTGGATAATATAAGTGGTCAAGATATTTGTTGAAAGTAGTGCCTCAAAAGCTGGAGATTAGTTGTATCTCAAAGTACATCTTAAAAGTAGGATTAAGTTCAAATAAATCAGCTGCAATGTTGTGCAGAATTAGAAGTCTGTTCCTAATTTTTAGGCTTTAGTTATTGGAGATAAGTATAGCTGATTTTACTCCTTTTCTTTAGCTTTTCCAGTTAATATTTCATGTATTTATATGGCAGTCATTCTAATAAAGTATGAACTTCACATCTGAAAGCTGTTTTTTCTTTCTTCATCAGTTCTGTTTTTCTCTCGAACAATATTTCTTCTCTGCATCAATTTAATTGATGTGGTTCTAAACGGTAAAAAATATCTCAATTAAGTTGAAGTTCAGCAATATTGTGGCCTAGTTGTTTGTTAGTTGACGTAATGTCTCTCTCTTAGGAATGGAGGTCTGTTGGTTGTACAGTATGTATGGCATCGTTGCTCTTTCAGATTCTCGGGAGTTGAATATGCCAGTCCTAACTGGCTCAAAGTTGCATAAAGTTAGCTGCTTATGATCTATTCAAGTAGCCAGAAAGCTAGTTAGTTGATATGTGCGATCGTTGGTGATTTTATTCTCGAGATAGTATAGAGATGTCTTCGTCCTTATATTCTATTTGCGCCCTGCTAAACAACAAAAAAGATTCCTTTATAAGAACAAGAATCCTTTCTTACTCTGATAAAGTAATCAACTTTCTGCAGGAGTTAATTGGGCCTTATTGGTCTCTTCGTGCTGCCCTGGGTCCCGTTTTGGAAACTCTTATACTGCTTGATCGATTATTGCTCCTCCAGGAGTATGACAGTGATCTGGAAGTCTGCCTCTTACCTATTTTTAATCCTGTGTTATCTCCGAGGAATATGGCTATCATAGCTAAGAAAATTACAAATTAGAAAATGTTTGAAAGTCCCCCAAAATGTGATTCAACATACTGTGTAGCTGTGTGTGTTCTCAGATAATTTGACCGCTTTGGTATGTTATGCTTTTTAAGAAGTCCTTTTGAACTTAGAGGAAAAATGAACAGAAGAAAAAGGAAGCAATTTGCGACCAGGAACAAGCTCTTTACAGGGTCCTTGTGGAAGCAAGTATTGATGTAGATGTCTTCTAACCAAGAAAGAAGAATTCTATAGAAGATAAAGGAAGCAATTTGCGACCAGGAACTAGCTTTCTACAGGGTACTTGTGGAAGCAAGTATTACATGAATCTCTTAGTGGTAAAACAGTATTATATTTATCACTTCTCTTGAATGGAAGCAAGAGAAGACTTAATGTTCGTAGCTGTTGGTCAATTAGCATCTAATTGTGGCCTTATTTCCCCAGAAGTTTTATCTATAGGTGTTTGTTTGCAAGGTGTTGGCTGAAAGATTCTCTTTAACATTTGATTTCAAGTTGTCCAGTGCTGTCTTTTCTCTAAGGTGAGAAGACAAACCCGAGAATCAGACTATGGTTATCAATTGAACTATTGTACTTAAGATGTGGATTTGTTTAATATCAACCAGTTACCTTCTATAATCTTTTATATATCCAACCTATTGCCAACTTAGATATCGATTGGTTTTATATTTTGACTATTCTGTATACTTGTGATTATGTTATTGACCTTTATTCACTCATGATCTTATGTCATGAGAAACTGTCTTTGTTTTAACAAGTTGATTACTATAATATAAGCTCGACAGTGGTGTCCACTGTCCTATGAAGTATTCAAGGACAATAGACGAATGATAGGTGATGACATGAACTTTAGGCTACTTACACATTGATTACATTTTATATTTGTGTTATTCTTGTTTCCTTAATGTGATCAAGTTTCTAGCAAATAACTCATTCTTATAATAGTAAATAAATGTCAGGATTGTGTGCCGGCCTTTTCAATCTTCTCTTTTTTATTTTCATGTACTGTATGCATATTTTTACTGACAGTATGTAAAGGTTGAAATAGAAGCTTAATTCTTAAGTATACCAGTGAAAATTTTTGGATAAGTAACTTTGACCAAGTACAACAAATTATAAAGTGCATTGTTTATCATAATTGCCGTTGTTGAATAGAATGTAGTGCAGGTTTACCTGCTGGAGAAAATGACTTGCAAAATCTTTATAGAGTACTTTCTGTGGTTGTCGGGGAGTTGTATGAAGTGTACATATTTGCAAAAGTAAGAAGGTACCTTTACTAACTCCTTTTATACTATCTTTTGTTTAGGAGGAATATGACCAGTGTAATCTCAAACTGAGCCTGGGGAAGGTATGATGTACTTTGACCATATTTCCATTTTTGTGAGGTAGAAAAACTATTTTCGAGAGACGTCGGCTCAAAGAGAAAGTATCTGAACAAGATTGTAATAACTAATGTATATGTGTAAAAGTGGTAATTTTAAAACTAGGTTAAGTACATCAATAATTTTGTTGTTTAATCTTTGGTTAATACTCTGCCAAACCGATGCATGCATACAAAGTCTTCTGGACTTGCCTAAGTGTAATGATGGAGACAGGCCTAATTGTATTCATTTATCTACAAACCTAACAAATCTGTCTCATTATCAAATTCTCCCCTCCATTTGCTAATATTATTAGGAAATCGAACCTCAATCCATGGTTGGTTAGGATATTTTGTTCATACTTCTACTGAGCTTTATACTCTAAGACAAGTTACCTTATTTTAGAAAATAAAAATGGCTTTGGAGTCTAGCCTCCAATGAACAAGCATTGTTTAACGTTATCTGCTTCCGGACCTATTTTTCAAAGCCTTTGCCATTAAAATTATTCTTACATTTTATATGTACTTCCTTTCTTCTTTTCAACTATGTCATGATTCATCACTTTGAGCTTTTCTGGAGATCAATTGTATTTCACCTACATCATCTATAATTATGGCCAACGAAGTCCATAAGCTTCTTTTTATGCGTATGTGTCTTCAAGCTAGGGGTAAAGATAGTCTATCACCTCTAATATTAGTTGCGTAGGGGTGTCAACTGGGCGGATTGAGTTGAAATTGAGAATGTTAAAATAAAGTTCAAATAAAAATTGGGTCGGGTTGATCGAAATTCACTGGGTGCAAACAATTTCTAAGGACTATTAGACTGGGTAAAATTTAAATTAATCGTAATGCATTTGCGGAAAATTTCTTGTTGAGGGCCTTTGTATCCCCCGGATTAGTCGGGGCTCTAAGATACTCGAACGCCCGATGTAAATCAAAAAAAAAAAATTGGGTCGGTTTACGATCCGCCAAAATTTATTTTGGGCTCAGATGGGTTAAAATTTGGATTGGGTCATGACCTGCCAATTTGACTTGCTCAATTTAAATATATTAACGCATTGTTATTTACTTTTTATGACCATAATTTGAATTTCAACAACAACATACCCAGTGAAATCCTACAAGTGTGGTTTGGGAAGGATAGAATGTATGCAAACCTTACCGCTACCTCATAGAGATAGAGAGGTTGTTTCCTGGAAACCTTTGTCTCAAAAACCCATAAGCAAAATAAACTAGATATGACAAAAAAAAAAGGAAAGAAAATTATAATTTGAATTTTAATTCAATAAAATAAAAATAAAAAGTTACAAATAGATAGATAAATCATAGAAAACATAAAATAGATAGAAAATATGCATTATATCAATACAAGTAAAGAACCTTAGAACGGATTGAAATTGAAAATCAAATTGGGCTCAATTAGAGAAAAAGTTGATACTAGTTGGAATTAGCTCCCAAAAAATGAGATTTATGTAAAATGCTTATTTTTAAAATAGGTTAAAGCTTGAAATAATCTTCCCTTACCCCGCAATGGGCGGAAGCCTTTGAGGCATTGAGGTAATGTTGTTTGTTTTTGTTAAAGCTTGAAATAAGTTGAGATTGAATTCAATTTAAATTGAGTCTAACCCATAAAATTTCAGATGAGTTATCTATATTTGGGCTCATTTTGATACCCTTAATTGTACGAAATCAGAAGATTTTCTTAACATTGATATGTGATATTATTTATTTTAGAGTAAGCTGAGTGTCAATTACACCTCATATGTGACTCCTTTTCCTTGTCAACTTCCAATATACAACTTTGTTCACCCATGCACCAATAATTTTGATCCTACAATTTGATGGACAGATCGAACGAATGAATCAATAAAAGATTAACTAAATTTTGTCACCACCACCTCATGAAATTAAATAAATTATTCTTAATAGTAAGAGCTTTTCTATAGAGGATAGAATTCAAAGGTCCAAAGTAAAGTGCCCCATGCTCGCCGTCAAGAGCATTAACTTCAGGAGCCTTTTGATTTTGACAGGAAGAAAAATGGGATCTAACAGGTGTCACTTTTTGGAGCGGACACACGTGTAGTAGCTTTGACTAAATATTTGTCGTTTAGTACATTTGTTAGTTCATTAGTAGGTGGGACAAATCAGATTTTAGTAGTATAGTAAAAATGACATTGAAATTTCCACTAGGAAAGATGTAGTGGTTACTATTTAAAACAGGATTACTTAATAAGTTGCCATCAAAAGAAAAGGATAGTATTCAAACAATTCATGGAATTTGGTATAAAATACAAAAACTTGCATTTCCAAACATTAAACACTTACTGTCATAAATTGAACACTTATATAACTGGATGAAAACGGCTTGAATCTTATCAGTTGTTTGTTCATGAAGTCTATCTAGAATCTTTGTATTAAACTATTAAATATTGCAGCTTTAGACTAAAAAAAATTATGAAATTAAGTACGAATTTCATGACTCAGAGATTCTTTTTATTTTATAATCTATAACTTGTTTAATAGGATTAACATTCATCTTTTTCTGTTCGAGCCGAGATCTATTGAAAGCATTTCTGGGGTAGGAGGAAGGTCAATATACATTTTACTTGTAGTTACAGAAAGGTGGTATATGGAGATAGTAATTATAGTCGATCGTCATTTAAAGTTATGGATTTCTAGTGATTTCATGTTAATACTACAATAATAATAATAATAATTAAATTTACAATTAAATATTTATAAGTATCTAGTAAATTTCTCAATATCGATGTGATTTAGATAACAATTATTGAAATAATGTGAACTCGTAGCCAGTAATTTAGATTCTCCTTTGTCCTAGATAGGAAGAATGGAAGATTAATTTATAAAATTATCTAGTAGATTATTCAGTTTTAACTAAGCAATTACCAGCTTTATTTAACTAATAGGAGATAATCTAACCACTACAAAAAAATAAAATAAAATTGAAGTCAACTACGAACTTCATTGTTCATTTGTAACTAAATTGATCGTAGCTAGCATTAATTTTTGACAATTCATTATTAAATCTGTTATTTAATAGAATTTGCAATCAATTTGGTTGTTTAATTTTAGAATTTATCCATTGCTAATTCTTATTTTCTTAGTAGAGAATTATCTTTAGATTTGGAAGTTTGGACTGGGTTTAGACAATTGCTGTGTTATATAGTCATTGTTTTCAAATGAATCTTTCATTTGGATATTTTTGACCATCTTTTTCCATGATCCAATTTTTTTTCGAGGCTTTGAGTGTTTCATAAGCAACTCTTTTTAACGAAAGGAACATTAATCTTTTGACTTTTCCTAGAAAATTCACATATTCAACACTATTCTAAATAGAACTTTCTACCAAATTAAATCTGACCATGGAAATTTGATCACAAAAAATTATAAGAAAAGAAAAATAGGTAATTAATGAAGCTCATGAACAACTGGTTATTATGATTGAGTCGTCGCTAAATGAGACTTGAAATGGTTATTGAAGTACTCAAAATAGTCTTTTAGGGGATTTTTAAAAAAGAATAAACACTTAAAATATAATAAGGCAACAATAGCTATAACTATAGTTACGGTCATTAGCTACACATAGGAAGAAGAGAGCAAGCGAGATTGGAGAGAAGAGACAGAGAGGAGAAGAGGAGAGAATTATATTTGTATATCTGCTGGGTAATTATATAAATGTAATTAGTACATACATGTATCAATAAATATAATATTAATAAAAATATATTTTGTACTACTGAATAAATTGAATCAACAAATACAATTTTTATTCAAATACATATGTATTCAATCAACAAATACAACTTGTATTCAAATACATATGTATTCGTATTTTGTATTATTGAAGAGGATCACAATTTGTATCAATGAATAAAAATTGTATTCAAATACATATGTATTTGTATCACCGAAAAGGATTTATAAAATTGACGTTTATCATTTATATTCCTATAAACGACTATTAACATTTGTATTTGTATATTTAGTTATTATAATTTGTATTTGAGAGAGGCCCGACAGAGAGGAGAGAGAAAATAACAAAAGCTTAACTATAGTTAGAAGTTGTGATTCTTTCAAGCGATAGTGGTATATAATAAATATATATCACGTGCTTGTCTTATTATATAATTTATCCTTTATGATTTTAAGGAATTTTAATTTCCTAAAGATAAAAAGTGCTGACACGATCCAATGAACTGTCCTCTAAATTAATTTGCGTGTCAAGATAAATTAAAGATTTAAATTTGTTGTGTTCAATAACATTTAAGATTCTTAGTGTGAACATATTTTGTTTGTAAAACTATGAATTCTAAAATTTATATGTATATGTGTGTATATATATGTTCGATTCGTTCTTGGGACTCCCTTTTTTCACCGAGAATAACTAAATGTAATTATATCATAAGCTTTCTGTAAAATATTTTTTTTAAAAATTAAACTGATTGGATTAGAACAAGTGGGTTGATTCAATAATTGCTCAAGTTTTACAATCATAAAGTAAGAAATAGTATTGGTGGCTGCTGAAATTAAGCGACCTATATTTGTTTATTTTATTCAAAATACCATAAATATCCAAATAGATTTAAGTTATACACTAGTAGCAAAAAAATTATATTATAAGCAAATTTTAATATGTTAGTTATTATTTTTACCAAATCACAAATTGCTCCATTGTTCATGATAACTCATGTGGTGTATATAATTGTATATGGAGTTTTGAGAAAAAATAAAATATTTCTGACACTTGTGGTTTAGAACTAGTCATAATATTGGGTGATAGATCTTTAATTGCTACCTTACTCATCATAATGTTTTGATGGTCGATCATTTTCATCATCTTATCTTGTATTGTACTTGTTATAATGTCCTTTTTTGGGTTTATTTTTTTTTAAGATATATTCTTGCTTGAGTGTGGCTATTATTGCAAAACACACTCACTCCACACTTTATTACCCTTTTGAAGTGTGGCCATTAATTCAATTTCTTTTCTTAAGTTAATGATTTACTTGCCTCTTATATCAATTATCAGCAGCATTTTTGACTAAGTTTCTTATATCAATTTCTTTTTTTTAATTATTTACCCTTTTCGTCTCATGCTGTTATGTCCCTAATCGCTGAGTCAAGTAGGTCAAGCTGTTATGTCCCTAAAATCAGTTTCTTAGATCTTATTTTATCTCATGATGTTATTATATAATCCACTCAATACAAAACAATTAATATGACATTTAGAGAGTCAAGGGTGAAGCTAAAGCCTAGACTCCTCGAGGGGCGGAACAAACTCCTTTGCCCAAAAATCACACTTATTTGTATGTCTATACATATATATTTGATGATAAATTTTCTTGTTCTTCTAGTCATTTACTATTGATTCTGTTGTTTAAATATTAGATATTATAATATAGGTGGATTGGTAGCAAGACAATCTTGAATATATGTGACCTTGTACACAAAAAAACATTATCAACTTCTCATTTTACAAGACAGAGATACCATATCACTGCTTATAAGGGTTGCTAATTTTTCTACCAAGGAAACAATCCCTTGTTTTGAGCAAAATTTTGTTTGGGAGTTTTGGGTTTTGGGGGTTTTCATTTTTCTATTTTTGATATATAGAAATAAAACTCTCTTTTCATAAAACGAAAAAAAAAAATCAATTGGTTAGGCTAGAAAAGAAGTTGAAAAAAAACCCGCACGAGCAAAAGAGGAGTGTGAATCTACACAAGAAAGGAATTTCACTCTTATTGGATAGTATTAAAGTTTGGTATTGTACCACACAATATGGAATATGAGTACTTTCTTTTGACTCTTTAATGAAAAACTCTGGTGAACCCAAGCCCCAAAATGAATCATTATTGTCCTTTTGGAAAAAGATAGTCAATTGTGGACAAATTTAGATTACCAATAGCAGTGGGACTTACCATTGAAGGTTAAAAAAAGATGTGGACTTTCAAAGTGAAATTGGACTCTGAATGGTGCCAAAACAGGTCACTTCAAAAACATCATGCTTTCAATGGGCACGTCATTAAACAGTTAAGTACAGTGGTGGGCCTTTTTTAGAATAGCAGTAATCTGAATGAAACCTCAATTTCTAGATGGTGGCTTACATCTTGTTCGGTGCCAACTCATCATTCAATATTTGATATTTATATTCAGATTTTTATAAATTTAAATTTATTTTTATAAAATTTTGTAATAATAATTATAATATATTTATTATAATTTTATAGATAGAGTTTTAAAAAAATAGAGTATATATAAATTTTACTCTTATTTCGTGAGAATAAATAAGTTATTTTTAAAATATTCTCAACTCGAGTGATACATATCAAAATAATTATATATATATATATATACATAAAAAGAAGATATAGCAAATAAAACAAAAATCATTACATAACATTGATCAGAAAAGAAATAGTAACAATAACAAAATCGTATGATAACTAAAGCAAAGAAATAACATGTAGTGACAAAAATCAAGGATAAGAAACTATGATGCTAATATCAATAATATTAGTATATAAGGAGTTATGGTGCACCAAATTTATCCGGCAATAGAACGAAAGAGTATACAACTATTTATTAGCTTTCTATTTTACTCTTTGACCGTTTCTTATAAAATTTATTAAAATATAAAAAATATTTTATACAAAGTTCTTTCATACATGTGAGACTCAAAAATAAATTTTTTAATTTAAAATGAAGAATTTCTATTCATATCTCACCACAATCTTCTAACTTGCCTCAAGTCGAACCCTATCAAGCAATTATATAAGATTATTCTTTCAAAATAAACTGATTTATTAGCAAGTGGTACTAGGGGAGATATGATAGGTACACCTCATTCAGTGACAACGCTAAAAATTTCAAATAAGTTTATTCCAAAAAAGAAAATATATATCAAGAGAATTCAATAAGTTTGTTTATGTTAAAAAAAATATTTCATCTTATTTATATCATATAATTTTTAAGTTATTTATAAGTGGTAGGATGGTATCCTGCCATGATACAGACCCGAGTTCGATTCTCGATTGATGTATCTCTTTCAAAAATAATCTTTTTATTTTTATGAGATATTGAAAAAGTCTGCGTCCGAATATTATTGTTGTCATCAATTTGGATATAACTTCCCAACAATTTGGCAATGACTCAGTTATCAAATAACACGTCAGCAAGTTGGCAACAATTGGCAAGCCACGTCATCATCATACGTGGGCAAAAGAATCCTCTTCGAAATTCAAACCACACACATCTCCCTTTTATATTATTAAAAAAAACTCCAAGGAATTATTGGTTGACTAAATTAACCACTTGATTTTATTTAGCGAAAATTAAAAAAAATATTAACAAAAGAATGTATTTTCCAACTAATTACCTACTCAAGAGAAATAATACCAGGTCCTCAACACTATTCTTTTTTATATGACATATTCTATTTCTTTTTGTATATTCTAAAAATATGACACATAATATTTTACTATATTAAGAAATAAATTAGTTTCTCTCCTCAAACTCAACGGTCATTGTCGGATGCTTTTTAAACTATTATCTTAATTTTAAACTTTTCATTTTACTTTTATAATATATTTTTATTAGGTAGCACCAAAATATCATGATATATTAAATCAAATCATAAATTATTTATTATGTTTTATATATGTCAAAAGTTTTTTATTTCTTTGTAAAGTCTACGTCTGGTAAAAAAAAGTCATATATGTAACTTCGTCAATAAATTTTATTATGTATATGTCACAAGGTCAAGCTTTAGAAATAATCTCTGGTAGAAATGCAAGATAATACTGTGTACAATAGACCCCTGTGATCGAACCCTGCACATAGCTAGAGCTTTAGTGCATCGGACTGCCAGTCCCCCTCCCCCCCCCCCCCATTTTTTTGTATTTTTTTTATGTATTTATAAATATAAGCAAAAGTCTTTCTTTCTTTCTTAAATTTTGTGTTCAGTTCAAATACCAATATATAAAATTGTAATAAAATTAGACATGGGAACTATATTGAATAGAGCTTATATATAGATGAACTAGAGTACCATTTGGTGGTGTTATAGGGAAATATCATATCTTCTTATCTACCACCTCCCCTTTTGAACATAGACTTAATTCTCCTCTTTCTTTCTTTCTTTCTTTCTTTCTTTTCTCTTCAAAAAATGAGTAGCAACAGCAGTTTGAGCATGGTGGAATCAAAACTACCACCAGGATTTAGATTTCATCCAAAAGATGAAGAACTTATTTGTGATTATTTAATGAAGAAAGTTGATCAATCCGCGGACCAACAACAATATCCTCTTCTCATCGAAGTTGACCTTAACAAATCCGAACCTTGGGAAATTCCTGGTACATCTTTCTTCTAGAGAATTTTTCCTAACTTTTTTATGATAAAAACTCGTATTTGTTTCATTCACATCTTAAATATTAAGGTTGTTGGTTGATATACTTCTATGTAGCATTATTGATCAAGAGTTCTTGATTTTTCAGAAACTGTGATGGGTATTTTTTTTAGTAGTTATTTTAATCAATAAATTTTGTTGTATTTTTTACATCTAATTGAGCTGTGGATGAAGTGATGGCAACTGGATTGGTCTAAATTTATGCACAAAGTTCTCCTTTTTCTTTTCTTGCTATTTATGGTATATATATATAAGAATAACATACTGCTAATAATTGTGATTAGTCTTAATCAGGCAAAAGTTAAATTGTTTCAATATATTGATAATTTTACTTTCCTTTATGCTTATTTGTTTGTTCAGACAGCGTACATTGAACGCTCTCAAAGTATTTTGTACAATATAGCTTGACTTTCCTGTATACAACCCAAAGTCTTTAATTTAAATTGTCAAAACAAGTAACCACAGAAGATTTATTAGCATGTTCCAATAGCTTTCTCTAATCTTTTCTTTAGGAAATAAATAAATAAATTAACCACCTCAGAATAATAAGAATGATGGTCTACATGAACATCTTTCGTTAAAAAAATTACACTATATTTATAAAATTATTATTTTAATCTACATATAATAGACATTAAATTCCTTTTGAAAATTTCCTCTTTTGCTAATCATTTTCAAATAATTAGAAAAACGTAAAGTTGAATAATTTTCTCTATATATTAGACGATCTGATTTTTCTTTTCAAGAATATAATTTCTATATTTCTTATAAAGATATATGAGATATATATATTGGAATTTCTCATTCAATTAACTTTTGTAGAAATTGACATTATTGGCATATTGTGTTCAACCAAAAGATGGTGAAAGCGATAGAGATAACAATGCAAATATATTTGATCAATTAAAATTGAAACACATAATTACATGTCTATCTTTGTGGCTTTGTGTCAACCACACACGTGTACATTTATACTCCAAATTAGAGATACTTAAATACAATTAATTCTGGTTATAACTTTACCCCGTGTTATTCTCAAGCTATCTTGTCAACATCCTCAATTGTTCTTTTGTCTAGATAGGGTTGTTTGTGTTCAGACCAATTAATACGTATCTAGATTAACTTACTAGGTATGTATTTGTAAGTGTGGATTTAGGATGGTGATAATAGGTTTTCGAGAACTTAGCTAGTAGTTTTTATGTATATCCTATATTTATACTGAAAATCTATCAAATATATAAGAAATATTTATTGAGAATCCAATAATAGAATAGTCACTTAGTCTAATTGTAGAGAAAAAATTCGCTTAAGTTTTACTACCCTCCTCAACGAAGGTCCAATTCTTCTTCTATTTTTTTCCACGCCCTCCTATCAAAAAGATCAAGAGTATTCTGGCTCATTCGTTAACGTGTTTCAGATCCTTAACCTATCAATTTATGGTGGTTTTTGATTCCTCTTAGTCACATATAATAACGTTCTATTTTATTTTATTAGTTCGAAATTACAATCTAGAAACCTATAAAACCTTTAAAACTTGAATCTCCCTTTTATTTATTTGATATTTGTGCTAATAAAAGATAGCAAATACTAATAAAATTAGATTAGGTGCGCGCTTGAGTCGGTATTAGGAGATAACAAATATATATCATATGAAATTAATTAATAGATAATTTTCCCACCAAAGTTGATCAACTAGCTAGTATTTTTAGGCATCAACTTAATTCTTTTATTTTAAAAATAATTCTTTCTTTTACATTTCAATTTTCAAATGAAATAGTAATATACATTGCCTTGGTACTTTGAACTTAAAGTTTCCCATCAACATCTTTTACCTAAGCCATCTGCAAAAATATGGGCCTCCAATAATTAATTCTCTCCATTTTTGAATAGAGATTTTATCACTTAACCCATGCATAAAAAAGTTAACATTATATTCATGGACAAAATAGGTGAGTCATGGTGGTGCCACAATAATGGCCATTTTTTTCAAAATCAAATAGGTCCCCCTCCTTTTTATCATCTTCTTAATTCTCCATAATACTAATGAAATTGACATATTCCTTTTCCCTTTCCTTTTCTCATCCTTTAGTTTTTTGTTTCTTATGGTATTCAATCCTATCTTCTCATCATGCATGTCATTGTATGAAACTTAGTAAGATTGTCTAGAAACAATCAACCAAAAATATCATATTTAATTGTGTGATTGTGTCAGTTAAAAAATTAAAATTATTAAAAAGAATATATTTTTTTTGATTATTTATTTATTCACAATTAGTATGATTAGAATTTAAGTGAAATATTGTATTGAATTGTGTCACAAACTTAATTCAAAAGCTTAAATGATTAGAATTTAAGAGCGATTTTAATTACTTGAGCATATTATTCTAAGTATGATATACCTAGAGATGATTCATCAAAAATATCATATTGAATGTGTGATCATCTTCGCTGAAAAGATTAAATATCAAAGTGAATAACACAACTCAATCAAACTTAGTATGATTACGTTGCATAGAAATGATTTACCACAAATTAATATCATCTAAAATTGCATGATCACTTCATTTATTAGTATATCTTTTTATTATTTTCTTGCTATGATATCATATTAAATAAATCTCGTATCTTTACAGAAATAGCATGTGTTGGAGGCAAGGAGTGGTACTTCTACAGCCAACGTGACCGGAAATACGCGACAGGGCTCCGAACAAACAGAGCCACCGTGTCAGGCTACTGGAAAGCCACCGGAAAAGATCGGGCGATCATCAGAAAAGGAAGTCTTGTGGGAATGAGGAAAACCCTAGTTTTCTATCAAGGGAGAGCCCCAAAAGGAAGAAAAAGCGATTGGGTCATGCATGAATTTCGTCTTGAAGGTCCCCTTAGTAACACTCATCCTCAAATTTCTTCTACAAAGGTACACAACTTGCTAGCATAAAATTTTTGAATTTTCAAATAATTCTAAATTTAATATTTGTACATACATATATAATAATTTTTAAAATAGACGATAAATGCATAATTTAAACGTAATTACTAGGTTAATTTTGGATTATCTATGTTTAAAGAATATTATATCATAGTAGATATATAAAGTTTTATATGTCAAAAAAGAAAAAAAGACTAGTACGTAGTTCTTTTGGTCATTCTGGCATTTACTTTTTCCGATAAAAGCTCACTTTAAGGTCCAGAAAAGTTCATTAATTATTCTATCATGAGAAAAAAAATCATAAAACTATAAAATAAAAAAGGTAGATAAAAGTAATTTTCAATTAAGAGAACTGTCCATTCATATATTAATTTTTTTGAAAAAAATAATTTGAGAAATTGTGAAATAAGCATTAATTTAATTTGTCGTCATGCAAAATACAATTATGTGCCTGTACATAATAAATGCCAGTTCATGTATATTTATGGCCCATGATAATGAACTTTCGGCTTAATTATCTAAATTATCCTTTTCTTTTGGCCTACTAATTAATCCAATCGCTATAAATGCGGTTAAGTTCTACTTAAAAACTTTTTTTATATTCAACTGTAAACATCATTGGAAATTTCTTCTATCATTTCAAGAATATGGTTTTATGTGTTATGACAAATATGTGAACTATTTTACTTTAAAAAACTGTACTGGTAGTTGACCAACTTACAACAACTACTTTAAGCAAAAGGTAAGTACCTTAATCATTTCACTTTTAGGGATTATATATTAATACATTTAACAATAATAATAAATTCAATAAAGTCTGACAAAGATAAAATATACAAATATTATCTCTATTTTTGTGAGGATAGAATAGTTATTTCAAGTAGACCCTCAACTCAATAAAAATATGTTTGGTATAGAATTATAAAAAATTAAAATGTCTTTGACTAATACAAAATTTAAAATACTAGTTCGAATTATACATGGAATAAGTAGTAGGTAGGAAATACAATAGAACATTATGTTCTAATTATCGGATTAATGAATTTGATTCCTTGAAATCTTTGAAAGATTTGTAAACCAATATTTATATAATGATGTCAAGTTTTGTGAGACATATTTTACACAATTATTGTGATATAATATGTTAGAAATCAGTGCTACAATGATAAGAAAATAATCTAATGATTCTTTTCAAAATCCATGTTTAATCAGAATAAATTCCATTTATTTTTTTTTAGATAATTAACAACACAGCCTAATTACCTAATCCCCTTGTCCTTGAACACGTCTACACGTTATTTCAGAAAAATAAACTTTTTCTCTCATAAAACATCAATTACTAGCTAGGTGATGGATGGTTAAATACTATTATATATGAAAACTTTTCACTTGATATTTAAGTTCTATACGTTGATAGTATACTATTTTCTATTTTGTAGTTATAATTTAATCGACTACAGTATAATAGATTATTCTTTCTTAAGTCTTTATATCATACTGATATTTAGAATTACATATTTCTTGTAAGTGTATAAAACTTCAACATTTCTTATTTTCATATTATAGGAAGATTGGGTATTATGCCGAGTATTTCACAAGAACAAGGAATTACTTGCTGCCAAACATGGAGCAGGAAGCAACAACATATATTACGATAATGATACAATAAGTTCTTCAACTCTTCCACCATTAATGGATCCTTACATCAGTTTCGACCAAACAAACCCTAACAACAATATTAATATGAATGAATTATACTATGAGCAAGTGCCCTGCTTCTCCATTTTCACCCCTAACCAAACTTTCACCTCCCACAACCACAACCACAACCACCCACCCGCCCCCACCGGATCGACCCCTATCACCGCCACCTACGGTGGTTTTCCAGCTGATATTGGAAATTACCTAAATGCCACCACAACATCCTCTACGTGTGATAACAAAGTAATTAAAGCTGTTTTAAGTCATTTGAGTACCAAAAATATTGTGGAAGGGGATAATAATAATAATAATAATAATAATAATAATAATAATAATAATAATAATATAAATCGTGCCCAAAATATTGTGAATATTACAGGAGGAAATTCACCTAGCTTTGGTGAAGGAAGTTCTGAAACTAGCTTTTTATCTGAGGTGGTTTATCCTACTACAATGTGGAACAATTATTGAAAAAAAAAATTGTACTTAATTAGATTTGGGATATAATATATGGAAGCCTTGTTTAAGTTGTTAGTATTATATTGTAATTTAAATATATTAGAATACAAGTAGACTAAATTTTCCAATAATGATATTTTCCTAGTATTTAATGTTTATAATTGTCTCCATAGATGTGAATTATTTACACTGTCGTTTTATTATAGTATTCATCTCCATCTTCTCCTCAGTGATGTACATATAAATTTCTGTAAGCGACATCGATATTTGAAAGAGTGAACACATGAATAAATTACTATAATATACATAAATTAATCTAGTGGAATGAGGAAAATGACTATACCAATCAGTTTAATCAAATCAAAAAATTTATGACTATGCCACTGATAGAAAAAAAATAGACGTAACTTTCTGATATTTCGGGGATAATGGTACTTCCTGAGAACATGGAGGTCCCCTAAACAATATTCAGTTATTGTTCATGCATTTGAATTATTTGATTTGTGCTTCATGCATTGTATCATAGGTATGCATGCCTAATTTTAGGGACAAGAAGTGAAAGGTATACTGTATAAACCAAATATAGAGTCTTCTTTTTGTCCAAAAATATCCTATTTTGGAATTGCGTATGGATAATTAGAGGAAATCATCATATTTGACAAGAAAAATAACAAGAAAACAAGAAAAAAATATCATCAATTATTATCTTTATTTTAAACGTAATGATATATTATTATGTATGTTAAATCAAGTCTGTATGATATTAAATTGATTCGAAGGCACTAAATCGAACTTCACACCATCAATCACTCTTTTATTTCTATATTTGTCAATGAACCATTAACTCAATGGAATATACTTTTCTACATGGTGTAAATGTCAGTTATGAGCCAAGTGTGATTTTTTCTGTTTTAATTAGAGAATTAAAGTATCACTATATCTTATATATTACTTCTTTTTATTTTTGACTATCAATCAAGAACGGTTCATATATCAATGGCCTGTAGTTTTTTTTTTTTTCAAAAAATATTATAGAGCTTATTATAGTCAATTCATTAATCTTTTCTAAGACATAGTATTCTACATTTGTCAAACTTCTCTTAATTTTTTCCTCTTATATAAAAATTTTACATTTTTCTACGAATAATACTCAATAAGATTTTTCTTAAAAGTACATATAATCTCTTGTTACTTGAAAAAAAAATGAGGTTCATTAAATTTAAAAATTCAAGACAATATTTTTTAATTATAGAGCCGCCTCTACTATCAATATAGAACTTTTTTCGCATACCAATATAATAAAATTAATGCCCCCTTGAAAATAATATGAAAATTGTAATCTTTGGAATAGTAGAAATCAATGAAATTTTGTGTAGGTTTGACTTTATCCTCCTAATATTTCCCTTGGAATGTCTAATCAATAAAAAATGTAATATGTCTAATCAATTCTTGAAAAAACTCTTAGCTGCCGGCCCTTTCTATAGTAGAATTCTTTAAATGAAATTAATCATTTCAAAAGAAAAAAAATCAAAGAATAAAATAAAATTATATACAAGTCAATTCTATTATTTTTTTTCCATTGAAGATGACAAGCCAAGCATCAATTTTATATACTCCTATTCCATCAAGACACATGGGGTAATCAACTTAATTAATCAATTAATTATAGTCTTGTAAAATATTCACTAAATAATATGAAAATTAAATATTTCCAAATCCACCTGTAGTTTTAAAAATGAAAAATTAATTACTTAGCTACTTCCTAATTAAAATACAGGTACTATATATATGTGTAATCAAAAGATATATATAGTGCCAAACACTAGAAAACAAGAAGATGGATTACGAGTAACTAATATAATTATCATAAAATTTATGAGTAAATAATTGAACTCTCACTTTCATCTCATAGCTAATTACAGGTAAGAAGACAATCAAGGAAATAAAACACTCAAATCCTTCTTAGCTCACCCCCAAGATTTGCTGACTTAATTTCATCTTTAATTCCCTGTTTACCTTCAAATTCCACACGTAAACTACTAATTTTACACAATAAATCTCATGTTCACATTTAGACACTAATAATAGGAGTTACTATAGAAAATGATAAAATTATTAAGGAATAACACTTGAGTTGACGGTGGTAATTAAGTGTGCATCTTGATATTTTTTTATGTATAAATATCGAACGTGAGTAATTACGTTTCGAAAATTTTACTAATATATGAAATTACGTTGGCTATATTATTATCATTTTACTAAGTGTGAGTAAATTTTCTTGTTTGAACGCTTTACACTCGAGCAATTTAACGGAGCTGGTGTTGTAAAAACGGATTATATTAACCAAATAAATATGTTAAAATCTGGAATCTTTTTTAATAAAAACATAAAATTTGTGCTACTCTTTTAATTCGTTTGTCTTAGTTATTAATTATTATTTAGATATAGTCAAAAGATATATATACTTTTTAATCATAATCTTTTTCAAATTTCTAAATATTTTAAATTGTTAACTATTATGACATAATTAATACGTTGATCATAATGTTTTCAAATTTCTAAATAAATATGTAAACTTCATCTTCTTCTTTTTTTTAAGAAAAATTGAAGATTTTGTCTGTGAAAGGAGAAATTCATTTATGATAATTTTTTTTTGTCATTTTAGTTATTTTTCTATATCAAATACTTCATCTGTTCACTTTTATTTGTTAATATTTCGCTTATCAAAGTCAAATTATATGAACTTTGACCAACATTTTAAGACGTATTTTTTCATATTAATATAAGGAGGATTACAACTTATATTTCAAACATTAAATTTAACTATTTCAATTTAATTTTAAAATTTAGTCAAATTAATCTCAAAAAATAAAATAATAACATGTAAAAATAAACAGATAGAGCATTAGTTGATCTTGCCTTTCAGCCGCGTGTACATTACGTTGCAACATAAATATATTTTTGAACAAATTATTAAATACGTATTTAATTGTAGAAAATCAAACAAGTCAGAGCGTTCTATCGCTTTCACTTGCACACGAGCTTCACAATATGATAGTTTTTATTTTTTTTAATCACTTAAGAAATTAATAAAATATGTTCAACCAAACAATTGTAACATTATGTCAAATAAATAATAATAATACAATCAACTGTTATTATCATAACAATATATAGTCCGGAGAAAATGATTAAAAATGGAATAGGATAAATTAGGTTGGGTTATGGAACCAAAAGTCTAACTCAGAATCTTAGTTTTTATTATTTTTTTTCTATTATATAATCCCCAAATGAAAGGAACTTATTACCAAACTCCCATAATAATCGGATGGAAACAACATTTTTTCTTGATGTCCTTGTAAGCAACATGTTTTCTTTTCAAACTTTGAAAGTATATATTTACAAATTTATAGACTTGAATATACAAATTCAGCAAAATTCAATAGCTTTTCATTTAATGTTTATATATATTAATATATGTTTAAATTTTTTACTTATATTTATACAAAAATTAATAAATGTAGAATCTTCTTAAAATCTATTACTCATAAAATTTAAATTTTAGATGTGTTTGTGTTGATAGTATGTCATTTGCGCAGAAAAAGAGCCACCTTATTGTATATCTATCAGATTTCGAACCCATTTGATACATAAATCTATTATTGAAATTTTGACTTCATTTATAAAACTGACTTTATTAGTGTCATGGTATATAAATATTGATATATGGCATTTTAAGGTGATTCAAACATATTCGTTTGAGAATGTCGTTGAGATTTGGTTGATTTACTTGCATATTTGAAAGTCAAACTTCCTTGTGCTCTAAGATATGACACTTATTACCATTTGAAAGGAATACACATAAAATAAACACATATATTAATATCATATCATTTATAGTTGCTTGAGTATATCTTATGATGACCAAATGAACTAGAAAATATATTCCAAGTAACATAGGATGTATGTAAATATTGGGACAAAATATATCTCTAGCTAAAATAAACAATTTTAAAAAAAAAAGGCTTCATGAGTGGAAATAATCTTTTAGAATCATTTAACTCATGGCCAATTTCAAGACATATATCATATACTATCGGAGTTGAACTACATCTGAAACTCATGTGCTACGTCGTTTCAATTTAGTTTTGCCAAAAGTTATTTTCACCTTAAAATGGTTATATTCTTAATTATGTTTCAAGTTATGGATTAGTACTAACAAACAATTG
The DNA here is from genome assembly GCA_025642045.1 of Solanum sejunctum. Classification (NCBI taxonomy): domain Eukaryota; kingdom Viridiplantae; phylum Streptophyta; class Magnoliopsida; order Solanales; family Solanaceae; genus Solanum; species Solanum sejunctum. The sequence continues at coordinate 23,371,763 of JAOTQJ010000099.1, read as the reverse complement.
AAAAACTTGTCATATGGGAAATTTTTTACATTATAAAATTATTGACTACAATTTAAACGATGATTAAACACTAACAAGCGATCCAATATCATATATGCATGATGGGCTCCTAGTACTGGGGTTCATTTGCAAGATACTTGAACACATACATTAGTTGGGCTTTTAGAATAAACCCATGTATATGTTTTTGGGCTTTAAGAATAGGCCCATGTTTATGTTTTGGGCTTGAAGAATAGGCCCATGGTTAAGGTTTGGGCTTCAAAAACGTCGACAATGGAGCCATGGAACTCCGGCGACGCCATAGCCTAAGCTCCTTCTTCAGCAAGGAGAACTGAGCTTTATGTACAGTCGCACTATTCTCCAATCCGCTTGAATATTATAGGCAAAGAGAAAGGAGCTTTAAACTAGGAACTTATATGGAGTTAACTTTCCCAGTGAGAGCTCAGTTTTTTGGCTCAAAAATTGGTTACAAATCCCCAAGCTACTCAACTTCAGTAAAATTCTACCAGAAAGTATCTCGTCCTCAATTTTCAGCTCATGGAATTAGGGTTCGTTCTGAATTTGACCACAAAGTCAATGGCGCTTTCTCTCCTGATTCTGACGCTCGGTTTCTCGACAGGGTATCACCTTCTCTCTCTACATTTGTTTTTATGTGATTAGCATTCTGGGTATTGTCTTGTATATTATGCATTTTCTACTCTGCTTATCCGTATTTTGACAATATCCTAAAACATTGTAAAAGCATCTGGAGAGAAGATGCTGATTTTACAAAAGAGTGAGCTCAGAGGACAAAAGTTAGCCATACAAACTAAACATAAACTAGGCTACAGTTGACACTTGCTGAATTAAGCTTATTGTATAACCAAAAAAGACATCTAGCTTCGAGGATAGATATAGGAGTTGATAGCCCATCAAAACATCTACAATTCCTCACCATACAAATACACCACAAAATGCATGAGGGGATCATTTGCCACACTTTACTGATGGTTGTGTCAATTTGCCATAGGGACTAGCTTTCAAAAGCATCTGTGATTCTCTGTGGCATGACCCAACTTAGATCAAAAATAGCAAAAATATAAGTGTCTGTTGCAATGGGGCAGTGAAGAAAAAGGTGCTTGTTAGATTCTGGACGTTTTAGACACATACAACATATGTTGGCCTGCTGAAAACTTATTCTATTGAGATTGTCTTGGTTTAGGCATGCTTCATTATGGCTGTTAAATCTTATGAAAATGAATATTTGGGAAAGATAGATGATTGGTTAAATCAGTATATCTGTATGTTGCTTCACTGGAGATTTTCATGTGACTGACTGACTTCCCTAACTCTTGCTTCAGCAAAAAGCATTGGATGCTGCAATGAACGATATAAACAGCTCGTTTGGCAAAGGAAGCGTTACTAGATTGGGTAGTGCTGGCGGAGCTCTGGTGTATGTAATTTTTCCTCAATGCCTTAAAACCCAAACCCCCCAACCCTTCCCTAAATAAAGGGAATGAAGTTTGAAAAGTATATACTAACTTTCTTCACAGAGAACATATTGAAACAAGCATGATATGTTTTGGGGAAAATAAGAAGATAAAGCAGAAGGAGAAAAATAATCTGCACAAAATTTTCATCCTTGTTAGACTACAGAGTTTAACTAGGGTGGCTCTCTAAGATAAACTTGTCTTAGGATGATTTAATAGTCTATTTGTAGAGACACATCAGTCTTACAGCGTTTGTGTACCTGTTTCCTTATGCAGTGAAACTTTTCCGAGTGGCTGCTTGACGCTAGACTTTGCTTTAGGTGGTGGCCTTCCCAAAGGCAGAATTGTTGAGGTTCAAATTTTTGTAATTTTTTCATCTATATTCTCAATATGTGTTAGTTATTACTGTTATTCACCATCTATTTGGTTTCAAAAGCGTGGCTACTTAGTTATTATTAATTGTTGGTTTTGATTACACATCAGTGGAGTAATCCTACATGAAGATGCATAGAATTGTGACGATTTAATGGAGTGTTTTCATTAGAAAACTATTTCATTAATAGGCTGGGACATTAGATTCTGATGCTGGTCTACATCCTGAATTTCTTAACTGATATGAGCATGTGGAATATTAACAAGGCTGCTGCAATTTGTTATCTGATTGCTTTCCTCACATTTGTCTTTACAGATATATGGGCCCGAAAGTAGTGGAAAGACTACCATAGCTCTCCATGCTATTGCAGAAGTACAGGTGCAGTATCAGTTTGGTTTATTATACCCATCATTTTTGGAATAGGCAAGGGACTGCACTTGGAAAGGAGGGGGCATTTGATTAGTTGGATGAAATGGGAATTCATATGCTTCTATCTACGGATGATTTAGAGAGAAAATAATGAACAATTTGAAAGTCTAGAAAGCAAACTTAGAATCCTTCCAGTGTGTCCATTGGAACTTTATTATTGTGGTCCACTGAAACCACTTGCCTTAAGCTTCTTACTGAAAAATGTTTTCATGTTAAGCGAGACAGCTTATAAATTGTGAAAATTTTGTGATGCAGAAGCTAGGAGGCAATGCAATGCTTGTTGATGCTGAGCATGCTTTTGATCCTGCATACTCCAAAGCACTTGGAGTAGATGTAGAGAATTTGATTGTCTGCCAGCCTGATAATGGAGAGATGGCTCTAGAAAGTAACACCTTTCCCTTGTTTACATATTAGAAATGATTTTGCAGTTTTTGCGCTAGCAACCTTGTCAATGATCGTGGTGGTCTTACTAGAGTTTATACTATCAACCAAACTTTTGGCTGTCTCAGTCGCAGACCGAATGTGTAGATCAGGTGCTGTAGATCTCATTTGTATTGATTCAGTCTCAGCCCTTACTCCACGAGCAGAAATTGAGGTAAGCCAACATTTTAATTTTCTGAATAATTTGAAAGCTTTAAATTGTTCTCACCAGTCCCTGATTTCATGGTCTCTTATTCTGTGCAGGGAGAAATCGGGATGCAGCAAATTGGTTTACAAGCACGCCTGATGAGTCAAGCTTTACGTAAAATGTCAGGCAATGCTTCGAAAGCTGGATGTACTCTTATATTCCTTAATCAGATAAGATACAAGGTATTCTTGCTTAGAGATTGCAGTGTGCTCTTTTTAAGTACTGAAATGGCAGCCCATTGCATAAAGCATCCCGCATACACTAGGGCAACAGGGTCCAGGGAAGGGAGTCACTGGGTTGTGATGTAGACAACCTACCCTAATGTAAGCATTAATGGCTAGAATCCATGAGCTATATGTCACAATGATGGATAATCGTGTCAACGGAAACTTGTCATTCTTGATTCCATTGTGACTAACTTCATAAACTAGCATAATTCACATCATAACTTGTGGACTTACTTTCTGAATGAAAGTAATTACTATGCTTTGAATCAGATTGGTGTGTATTACGGAAATCCTGAGGTCACAAGTGGAGGGATTGCCTTAAAGTTTTTCGCCTCCGTTCGACTCGAAATCCGTCCTATTGGGAAGATAAAATCTGTGAGTGCAGAACTGCTCAGTTGGATAATAGATTTTTTATCTCCACTCATTTAAATGTGTTTAATGAAAAAACTGTTATGATTCCTTTCAGGCAAAAGGAGATGAGGAAGTGGGCATTAAGGTCCGAGTGAGAGTACAAAAGAGTAAGGTAAAACTGCTTCACGTCATAATTATTCGATGTGGTGTCATCAGTAGTATGTTTGTGGGAATGGAACACATATGATGGTAATGAATCAGTTATAGAAGTGTTCAGTGTTTACAACTATAAAGCTAACATTTGCATAATAAAGGTTATCATGATTCTTGGGTTTTCTTCACTGGAAGCATGGTGATTCCACTGTATGATTATTGTAAATTGGTGTATATTGTCGAAGACTTTATGTAGCTACTTTAGTAGTGAATCCATGCAGAGATCTCTTTTGGCAAACCCCTATATTTATTTTTAAATCTCTTTTAGCAAATACAGGAACATGAAAGAAATTGCCAGGATACATCCTATCTTTTACTTTTTGCATCTTCTCACTGATTATGGTGCCAATATGCTAACTGGTCTAACTCTTTTTCCTTCTTAGGTTTCTAGACCATACAAGCAAGCAGAATTTGAAATTGTCTTTGGAGAAGGAGTGAGCAAGCTGGTTTGTGGCATTCTTATCTTTCTTTTCCCTTGTGTTTGGTTCAAATTCTGTTCTTGAAATCGACTTTTTGCAGGGTTGTGTATTAGACTGTGCTGAACTGATTGAGGTGGTGGCTAAGAAAGGTTCATGGTATAACTATGGAGAGCATAGGTCAGTACATTTTGTAGTTTCGTTAAATATAGAGACTTCCAAGAAGCTTACTAAACATTTAATTATGAAACTCCATATCTCAACAGAAATGTTTGCATATTTTTGTCATGACAACTCAAAAGTCTGGAAATTTTCCACATGCTGTAATAAAAGTGTCAGAAGAAAACAGCTTAGCAGAATTTATATACCTCATACTTAATATTGCTGCTGATGGAAATGATTTTGAAGTAGTAAATATAAGGAAGAAATTGACTTTCAATGTGATTAAAAACTGTCTGAGTAACTGATTAAATGTGCTAAAGCTAAGATTTGTCTTATACTGAAGTGAGCCGAGTCTTGCAAGCTTCATTACTAATATTATGTGTCTCAGCACTGTTTCTTGATGTTTTACTTTATTATCTTGTGCGAGTCAGTCACTGATTCTTGATGCTTTAATGAAGGCTGGGACAGGGACGAGAGAAAGCGTTGCAATATTTGAGAGAAAATCCTCTTCTCTCTGAAGAAATAGAAAAGGTATCATGTCCTCCTTTTTAGGTGCATTTTGTAAGAGTTTTAGTTGTCATATTGTGTAAGATACAAGTTCAATATCTTAACATAACCTGGGAGGTTTTAAGTGGATAAATAACCTGATGATAAAACAGAACGAAAAACCAAACAATATCACAAGTTTATTTGTATATTTGGAATGTTCATCAGCTGATATGTTCTGGTATCTTGAGCTTGTAGGCTGTTGTTGTAGATGGAAA
>JAOTQJ010000099.1:23331535-23345588 GCA_025642045.1 Solanum sejunctum | reverse complement strand
AATTTATTATATTATATATTTTTATTAATAAAATATTTAATAATTAAATTCTAAAGTTTAAATATTAGAATAATAATATTATTTTTCATTTTCCTTTCTTCATAACCTAGACAATTATTTATATAGAATACTCCTAAATCAAAAGTGAGTTCTAAATATAAATAAATTATAATCCAAAATTGAATCTTGAAACTAACAACAACAACAAAATAAAATATTTTTATTTGAAGTAGAGTATTTTAATAAAAGATAAAAAATTCAAACAATATTTCTAAGAATCTTCACATTTTTAATACAATATAGTTAGATACAATTTTATAAAAAATACTAGTCAACAATAATATTAGTTGCTTATCATTTAATTTTTCTTTAATATAACTTTTTGACATGATACGAATAATCTCTTCATGCTAAATATGAGTCTTGTTTGTAAAATTTAAAATGTTAGGTCTATTTTATTACTTTACATTACATAAACTTATGGGTTAAGATTTGTATTTGAAAATATTGAAATCCCGATTTTGGAATTTCAAATCATGTTTTTTTTTTTTTTGGAGAATTTGACTCCATATACATTTATTTGCAATCATAATTTCATATTACATGTCCCTCCCTCCCCCTCACCTCCCACACATGATTTGGAATATTCCAAATCACGATTTCAATTTATTTATTTTTAATATAAAAACTTGACTCATAAATTTATATTTTATAAAGAAAGACTCATTATTTTTTTTAAATACTTTCGGTCAACGTGAAGAAATTATTTATACTATGTGAAAAATTATATCAAAAAATAAGCATTTTTTTTCTATTATTGACGAATTAAAACGTGACGAAAAACTTTGAAATAATCCATAAAAAATTCAATTCAATATTCTAATTTTTTGAATATTCAAAAATCATACAAAAGTACTATAATTACAAGTCTTATTATATTAATATAGTAAAATATATTTTAATTATCGATCAAAATTCATATAATCCTATTTTTAGGAATAAAAAGGTAACAAATATTTCAAAATGGGGAGAATAGTATTGATGGAGAAGACAATGAATCACACATAACCAGCTAAGCTTTGTTTGCTTACATAATAATTGGCCCCAATGGAGGAACATAATTTTAATTTTTGTTTGAATGTAACTTTTAAATTTTAATTGGTTCAGCTTATTAGACTAATTAATATCTCTTCATTTGCTAAGAATATTACCAAATTTTTACCTAATCTTTGTACATTACATTACATTTAAATAGAGTTGAGACTAATTTAGAAATAATAAGAATTAATGATTGGTTTTCTACTCCTATCCATGAATATATATATGAATGTGGTTGAATTAGAATTTTATCCATATTCATTATTTGTATTTAAGTAATAAATATATGAGATTTTTTTTTGAAATAATATATTTATTTTATAAGATAAGCATAAAATCTTCACACATATAAAATTGACCTCATTTATGAGATTATATTATATTTTTTATTTATATAAAATCACTTTAACTTTTAATATCAAATATAAATATTAGCACAGTATTCTAACTTTTGAAAACTCTACTATACATTAAGATTAAGATATGTTTCTAAAACTTTTAATACAATTTATGTATTAATTTTTGACACATGTCAAAATTATTTCACCACTCTATAAATAGATGTTTGATAATTACTATTTTTATTTCATCAAATTCAAAATAAAAGATATCAAATAATAACATATAGAGTATAATTATGATTAATGCAACTCCAAACACTCTTCTTTTTTAAGATTTATATCATATCTATATTTAAACAAAAGACATTATCTCCTTATGTCATGAAATCTATTTCAACTAAATACCTTAAAACCCAAGATTATGACTGGATAAAGGGAAAAACAGCATAATAAAATGAAAAAGAAGAAGAAGATAAAACAGTGAAAATGGGGTCCCAAATCCATGATTATTACTTCTCTCAATCAAAATTATTAATGTTAAATACCTTTTTTTAATAAAAATAAATTCTACACTAATCAAATTTTAATAAAAAGGATAAATCTTCATGATGATTATCTTCTGTTCATTTCTTAAGCTTAAACTAAACTCTCTCTCTCACACAGTCACACACTAAAATAATAATTCCTCACATTCTCTCTATCATCATCACTTTGTCTCTCTCTCTCTCTCTCTCTCTCTCTCTCGCACACATACACACACTATCTCTGGGCTTTTTTTCTTTTTGAAACTTTTTAACCTTATGTATTAACACTTTTTCACAAGGATTCCCTGAAATGCCTAGGGTTTCTTCACCCCGAAATAAGAAAAATCACACCTTGATAGAGAAAAGGTGAAGAGGAAGGATCAAGATTCGTTTGCAATACATTCTGTTTTTCCTCTTTTTCTAACCGGCAGACAGTTGTGTTTTAACTGATTTTCTTTAATGGTCATTGTAACCTAGTTAAAGATGGAAACTTTTGTGATTGTTCAAGTCAAAAAAGGGCTAGTCTTGTGTGTATATTTATTGGGGGCTGCTTTTTTGGAAACGTACATGTGAAGCAAATTAGTGTTTTCTTTTGTTTTTTGTCTTTTTGGTTTCTTATCTCATCTACCAACTGCCACTCTCCATCTAATACTGCGTGAAGATGGAATCTTCTGGATCTTGTCTTTACTTGTTTTTGCTACTTGGGTGTTTGGATTTGACGAATTTATGATCTGGGTGTGTTTTACATGGCTTCAAAAGGGGTTCTTTAGTGAGATTAGCAGATAATGACTGTGGTTCATGCTATGATGGTTTCACAGATTTGGTCATATGAGTTGTTCTCATATCAAAATAATGGGTACCAAATAGCTTTCTTTGAAAATTTGGGGATTTGGGTATTGTAGTTTTTTTTATCAGTTAATTGTGTATATTTAGTTTAGAAATGGAGGACATTGGGTTATTTAAACAAGCTTGGATGTGGTTGCAATCAAAGAAAGATTGTTACTCGGTTGTAAAGACAGCTGCTGGCTGTTTTAGGGATAAAATTGGAATCTTTAATGAGCGGGTTTGGCCAATTGTTTGCTGTGGGTGTGCAATACTGGGAAAAGTACTCTTTATCTTGTTGAGGTACTGGAAGGATTGTTTAGTACGGGGCTGTCGATCTTTCTTTGCGCTTGGATCTGCGGCATTGCTCCTTATTATGTGGAGCTGTTTTCTAAGTTTGACATCTATGGCATGTCTGGTTTACGTGCTCCTTAGTATGGTATGGTTCTATTCCATTTACTTTAATTTTCCGCCTGATTTGTGACTTAAAATGATCTGCTTCCTCTTCATTAATTGGTGATTAATTAGTTTGATCCTGGATTCAATAGCACATGCATTGTACTAGTGAGGCATATAATGACTTATCAAATGAGAACTTGAACATATCTACAAGTTTATTGATGCTTAAATTATTTAGCTAAAGCTCACTGGTCATCTTTCGCTGGAGATACTAAGAGCAAATACTACAGTCTTTGGTTCTTGTGATGATCTTTTCATAGTCTTTGTAAAATCAAATAAGTTAACTTTGTCTTAGTGTCACATGGTAAACTATATGTTGCTTGGTGATGTTCAAGATTGTCATGTTGGGGCCTTATTATTATGTTGGGGTCTTACTTTTACCTACTTAGACATGCAAAATTCATTGAAGCTTGGTACTAGAGGTAAGAGAAATGTACCATAAAAGCAAAGTACCACTCTTTTCCCTGTGTTTAAGGCCATACTAATGTCCATGTGGATATCTGAAGTATATATTGAAATTCAAAATTTTCCGAACTCAAATAGGATATTAAATTTATAGCTCAATTAGAGTGCTTGAACATCAATTTCATCTCTAGTACTTGAATGATGAAGGGAAAAACATAGATGGTTGCTGAAAAAAAGCTCTTCTAGCTTTCTGTTTAGTCTTGTGTCACTACTATTCATTGGCCTCTCCGTTTAGTCAAAAGATATACTCAGCATGCTATTCTATTTGTTTCATTTCCCGTTTCAGATGGTCTCTTACGACTCTTCAGTAGTCTTTTGCAGTTTGACTTTCTTTTCAAATTCTCACTAGTGAGATGCTGTTGATATTTTATGTTGATTTGTCTTTCAGGGTGCTGCAGGGGCTGCGGTTCAGTATTTGGGTTGCACTCCTGGGCTTTTCATTGTTGGGCTCTTTGCTATTTTAGTTTTGTGGATGTATGCGAACTTTTGGATTACTGGTGTATTGTTTATAGTTGGAGGTAGGTTTGTTTCGTAGTTTAACGAAATTCCTTTACTTCTTGTGCATTGATTCTTTCATTCATAGATGAAATCATTCTATTCAGTAAAAATGAGACCTAATAAATGGACACATAACTAGATAGCTTGACACCATTATATGGGTGACACTATTGCTAACTTGAATCTCTTCATCGCTTGAGATTTTTGTTTAAATCCTATATGCAACCAAAAATAAATACTATTTGTTTTGTTCTACTACATCTCCACGGGGACATCGATAAGTTTAACAGAGAGGTGGTCCGACTGTCCTTGTTGTATGGGACAAAGTGTTGGCCAATTAAGAAATCTCGTGTTCAGAAGATATATGTTGCGGAAATGAAGATGTTGAGATGGATCCGTAGACATATTAGGAGTGATAAGATAGATTATTGGGAGAAGGTAAGAGTGACTTCTGTGACTGACAATATGAGTGAAGTGAGATTGAGATGGTTTGGGCATGTGCCGAGGAGGTGCATCAATGCTCCGGTGTGAAGGCTGGTTGTAGGGGATATGCCGAGGGGTAGGGGTAGGCCTAAGAAGTATTAGGGGAGGTGATTAGACAAGACATGACGCAACTTTATATTATCGAGGACATGGCTTTAGATAAGGAGTAGAGGTCATTGATTAGGGTAGATGAGTAGTTGGGATAGAGTGTTGTTTGGCCTTGCGAGGTTTGGTGCCAAGTGTAGAACTAGTTGTGCTTTTGTAGTTTTTACGATATCTTGTTTATTGTATTTCATTTATTACACTATTTTGACATTATTATTTAATTCTTGTAGACTTTATACTGCTTTTCTTATTATCTATTATACTTTCTCCACTGTTTTATTTGAAATTGTTGCACTTAAGCCGAGGGTCTTTCGAAAACAGCCTCTCTACCTCCACGAGGTAGTGGTGAGGTTTGCGTACACTCCCTCCCCAAACCAACTTTGTGTTTTTTCACTGGTTATGTTGTACATCCTCACGGGGATGAAAACTCAGCAAGACGTTTAGTTAGTTTTAAGCTTAGGTAGGGCTAGCAAAAAAATCCAGATAGTTTACATTGCATGAAACTCGTGCATAATTTTGGACATTCGAAGGCTAACCTGCTGACTTTCAAAGGCATTATCTCAGTCCAACCTGGTGGATTTTGCTTTTTTTTAAAAGGCATATGATCTGGAATGTTTGATCTGTGGACTGAATCTATGTTGTTAGTTTGTCATTTCCCTGTTCTAGGACCACATACAACTTATTAGAAAAGTTCAAAATAGGACAGAAAGATGATATTGTGGAATTGATCCTACTTGTTGACTTGTTTTTAGAAACCTTATGGTATTGCTTCTATCTGATAAATTTCTCAAGTTTACGTTTCCAGTGCAATATTTGTATATATGATATACTGTATTTTCAGAAGTTATGCATCCTTTGATCCTTGTCTTTGTGGTTTTGTAGGTTATCTATTTTCCTTGAACCATGCAAGACTGGTGGTATTAATGGCTACCATATACGCTATGTATTGTGTCAAAGTTAGAGTTGGATGGCTTGGAGTATGTCTCTCAATAAATCTTGCTTTCCTCTCAAATGACTTAGTGAACTATTTACTCCAGTGGTGTGACAATTTGAGTGAAAGCACGCATGTTGAGGATTTTAAAGAGTCTGAAACATTTACTGAGGATGACTTTTCCACCGATTATGAGTCATCCGTTCCTGTGGATGAACCTGAAAAGGTTGAAAAGGTTCACGCTTGCAGAACATTCAACGACGCGGCTTCTACTTCTACTTCATCAGTTGTAACCAAGCAGATAGAACGCCCAGCTAAACCAGTAGTTAGAGAAGATGCAAATTCAATTACTGAGATGCAGCGGATATTAGATAGTGGAGATCATTATGAAGCACTAGGGGTTTCTCGGCATAAGAAAATTGACACTTTACTGTTGAAAAAAGAATATCGTAAAAAGGTATGCTATTTCTTTACATGTCCTACGTATTATCTATAATCTGACAGGCTTTAATGCCAAGTAATGAGTTTGAGAGACATCTACCTGAGTCTCATTTTCCATTTATCTTAACTAGTTAGAGTGCAACAAATTGATGATCACTCATCCGTCTTTTTGATCTCCGCACATGTCAGATCTATACTGCTCACTTGGGTTTCTGGAAATATTGTGTGTGATGATATCATCAGAGAGATTTTTAACCTTTTGATTAGTTTGATGGGTTTGAGTTAGGCATCGAATGTCCAGGGCTTTTCTTTGACGCAAGATAACAAAATTTCATGTCTGATCCAATGATATATTTACCTTCTGCCAAGACGAAGTTCAGATTGATGTTAATTTTATATACATGTAATGCGCAGGCAATGCTTGTGCACCCGGACAAAAACATGGGCAGTTCACTTGCCAGCGAGTCATTTAAGAAACTTCAATGTGCATATGAGGTGATCACTATTTTAAAAGCTAAATTATCTGTTTAATTAATTGTTGTTGTAATACTATTGTTGCTTCCTATTTGTTTGATATGCAAACATATTTACTGCTATGGTTTTCTGATACTTTCATTTGCTTTTCAGGTTCTTTCTGATGCTGTCAAGAAGCGAGACTATGACGAGCAGCTCAGAAAGGAAGAATCTAAGAGTGTAATGCAAAAATCACCTAGCACATCCAACCAGGTTCGTTCAAGTGTCTGACTAAACTTCATTAATGTCCAGTAACTCAGACAGAATTCAACGTCTTATCCTGCAATCAAAATTATCAAAGCAGGAAAAGTTCCAATGAGAACTAGTTTTATCAGTTTAACTGGGAAAGAGTAGATTCAGTCCCTACCCTCTCCTTCATTTGAACTATCGTAGCCCTGTGTCTTGCAATGATGACACCAAATTAAATTATGTGAACTTGTTAAACAACCAATAAGATCCATGTCAAAGTGTGTCAAGCTTTTAAGGTGATGCAGAAATTGTAAGGTATCCTGGAACTTTCGGAAGAAGGAATTTCTTTTGGAATGAGAATCTCTATAGTATGATCTAAGATGTGCTCAACTTTATGATCTTTACTAAGGGAAACTCATGGAAATAGCTATTGATGGATTTAAGAAACAAAAATAAAGGAAATGCTACCTTTCTTGCAAGACACCAGTTCCATTGTTGATGTCTTTGAGGTCATAAATAAGCATAATACATAAATATGCCTTTTAAATTTGCCTTTAGTTGGCATTTATTCCCTCCAACTTCGGGTGTGCAGTAGGTACTTAAACTTGTATAAAGTTGAATAAAGTAGGCACATGCATCCTATGTGACAATTCACGTCTATGTGGCATCCTACATACATTATGCCACATAGGACGCACGTGTCTATTTGTTCAACTCAAGCTTATGTGCCTACTTGTGCACACTTAAAGTTGGAGGGCGCAGGCGCCAGCTGAAGCAAAGTTAAAGGACACATTTATTTATTATGTCTCATAAATAAGATGCCAACGTTCATCTTCAGATCCTTCAACAGGAAGACTTGATATTTACAAATGACTTATCTTGTATGGTGCAGGAATCGTCCAACTACTGCTCAGAAGAATCGAGGCGTATCCACTGCACAAAATGTGGCAACTCACACATATGGATCTGCACCAATAGGTCAAAGGTCAAGGCAAGATGGTGCCAGGTTGGGCAATGATTAAATTGTCTCTTTTAGTTGCTGTTCCTCTCTTTCACTTGTTCAAATATTGATGAAAGCTACTTGTGTACAGGATTGTTGTCAATATCACCAAGCCAAAGATGGGGATGGATGGGTAGAGTACAAAGGATCATTGGTTTTTAATCGACAACAAAAGGTATTTAATGTCACAGTAATTTTGGTTCTCTTGAAAGATTCATGTGAAGTAATGCTCAATTTGGTTCATTTACCAGTTCAATAGATATAAATGTCATTTAGAAACAAATTATCATTTTCTGAGAATTTTGGAATTATAGTATTTTTTATTATGGGTTCTCAAAGCAAGGCAAACATCTTAATAGCATGTTATATTTGTGACTTAGGTCACAAGTTCGAGCCCTGCACCATGCACTAAGTTCGGCATTTAAGTGGAGGGCAGAGGAGTGATTCCATTACTCTGAGTTTTGAAAGTGTTGGTCCCAAGGGTTGGCCCCAAACAGATGTTATGGTCATAAAAAGTTGAACATTTTACTTGATCATTACTGTCAAGTTTGATTCTCAATAGATATTGTATGAAGCAATTTTTGTTTTAAAAAACTTAGACCATTCAAAATCTTTGGACTCTTGTGTTGACATCATTACAAAGCTTCGAACTGTTAATGGTGCAACAAAGCAAGTCCATATCTTTCTCTAGGATTTTCCTCTGGTTTGATTAAATCTTAACTGGATTTATGTGATCAAGTTACGGAATATAGTGTGGTTCTCCACTTTTTAATTTTCTATAAATTACTGTATTTATGTACTTAGTGGGTAAATAAAATTATTGACCTTCTGGCCAATTAGTGTACCACTACTAGTCAAAGGTCACCTCGAAAGAGTTGAAGTCAGCATCTAGTTGCACGTGAACAGTGGTCTGCCTTTCAGATGTAATTTTGTTGATCATACTTCTCTTGGTGCACCCATAAGATGCTCATTCTTCGTAATGTTTGTTTAATGTACATGTCACTCAGGCGGAGATACCTCGTGCTTTCGTATGCGCTGAAGGCAAGATATTTGATGTGTCAGAATGGGCGATATGTCAGGTCAGTATCTCTGTCATTACTCATGTACTAAACCAGATAAAGGTGTAGACTCATCCGTAAGATACTTCAGTTGGCTCTTTTTTTTCATTTTTACTTCACTGCTTACATGACATTTAGTCTAAAAGTCATTGTCATGGCTTTTTTTTGGCTTGGTAGATCAACATAACGTATGCATGTGTGAAGGAATTTGATAGATAAGATTGTCCAACCTATTGAAAAAAATAAGATCTTGAATATGCACCGGGCATTTCATGAGAACTGTTAGTCACTGCTCCTGTGGAAATAGTTGAGAAATCCCACGATGAAAACTATTATTGTAAAAAAGATAGAAGTATGACCTTTTCTGCTAGTAATTGTGTTTACCAATCTCCTCCTCTGTGCAGGGTATGGCTTGTAGACCTAATACCCATAGGCCGAGTTTCCATGTGAACATGGTTGGATTAGAGAAATCATCCCATAGATCCAATTCAAGTAGGTATCCTTGGGATTTTGATGCTGAGATGACAGATGAAGATGAAGAATTCGAGCTGTGGCTCCAGCAAGCTCTAGCATCTGGCCTTTTTTGTGAGACGCCAAAGCGGAGAAAGACTTGGAGTCCTTTCAAGTTGAGTCAGATGAAAGGAAAGAAGCAATGGAGAAGGTCTTCATGAGTTACATGCATCCAAATTGGCTACTGCGATGCTCGGATGCCCTTTTTGTGATGATTCAATATCCACTGCCCCTAAAATCAGGAGAAAATGAAAAAACGAGGATAAAAAGATATGAAGCAATATCTTAAGGTTTCATATGCATCAACACAGAGATGACCAAGCTTCTCATAAAGGGGGAAGCCATCTGCTGGCTTGGCTAAACAAGTTTAAATGTGCTGGTTAGCTGATCCATTTGTATATATCATCCTAATTATCCGGCTTGCGTACACACCACCCTTCTTAGACTCCACTCGTGGGATTACACTAGATATGTTGTATCCTAATTATCCGGCAGCATTTATCTATTGCAATGCTCTGTTTTGAGCTAGATCCTTTGTATTGATTAGGAGGATGAAAACTGAGCAAATCTTTGTACATCTGATTATCCTGCCTGGACTTGGACTACTTGAGGTGCAATAAATTTCAGAGAAAAAATTTGTACTCCGTACAATTCCACATTCCACATTTAAACACGAGATAGATCTACATATTTTTTTCCTGCGATACATTTATGGAAAATTAATTGATTTGATGTTACACATAGTAGGAGTTTAGTACACTTGACTTGCCTTTTAAGGGGGATAGAATTGGATCAACCAGGTGCACAAATGTAGTCCCAACTTTTCGATCCTTGTTTCAGCAAAAAAGCATTAAACATTTATGATTCTTTGGGAAAATTTAAGATTTTAGTTGGATCATGATCATCTTACAAACAAATTGAAACACTAGGCCATATTAAATCTGATCCTAATTTCATAAATTAGATTCAAACTAGCACTAGCCTTATCACTTTTGTTCAGATTACATTCTAGAACTGAAGTTTGCCTACTAAAGAGGAGTAACAGTCTTTGTGCAAGATCAGAGAAAATCTGAGATAATATGTCATTCTGTGAAGTCCAAAGAGCAAAACTGAAATGTCCAAAACCAAGAGAACAGAATCTGAAGCCCCCATCCCTGGTTCTTCCATATTCGGTCCCTCGTATAATTTCTTTGGCTAATGTGAGTCTCACAGATTATCTTCCTCTGAATCCTGTAATAAATCTCTGGATGCCAGCAAAATCTGACACCATCTTCACTTTAGAGAAGTCACCTTGCTTCTTAGTTTCAATGTAGTGGACTAGGAATTTGCTCTGTTCTTCACCATTTGTCTGCAGCAACATGATGAAAGGGCATTAATAAGCACAATATAAAATGGAGATATTTTTTGCAATGAGAGCAGAAATTCAATGTTCATCTTGTGAGATTAGTCACTATGACTCAATGAGGTACCAGAACTTGCTATTATTGAATGAGTAAAAGACCTTAATCCAGTACATGGATAGTTACCTCAAATGCAAAGAAACCGCCAGGTTTCAACATTGAAACAGCTCCATCGCAGAGATGGATAAGGTCATTCATACCACTTGCTCCTCCGTCTAACGCTAGTCTAGGTTCATGTCTACCAACTTCAGCTTGTAGTCCACCAATATCTTTACTTGGAATATATGGTGGATTACTGACCAATCCCACAAATTCTCCTTCATCATCTCTCAAAGGTTCAAACCAAGATCCTTGCTTTACATGGACCTTTTCCTGGCACAAACATACGAGGCAATGCTCAATTCAAAATTTGCATCCTAAAAATTTAATCAGTGTTAACCCTCTAGTTCACTAATTCTAAATGTATGAAAATCTGATTTCTGATCAAGAAAGCCCAAATTCCCAACTTTTAAGAATCAGAACTTTTGCTAAGCTAATCAATTCTACAACTGTATCAGTTGGCTTCAAAGATCAACCAGCTTGAGAAATCGACAATGAAAATACAGTAATACAGAAGTAAAATCTCAAAGAGGAATGATGGTAAGAGTAACAAGCAATCACAACTAGGCCCAAACAAGTTGGGTTCAGCGATATGAATCCCCGCCTTCATTTAAGCTCTTCAAACCATACTAAGAGCAACAAACAACAACTACGCCTCAGTCAGAAATAAGTTAGGTCGCTTTCATTAAACCATACTAAGAGCAACAAGCAAATTGCACAAAGTACTGACCTCCAAATCATACCTCTGCACATTATAAGATGCAACTGCAGTAGCAACAGGGCTTAAATCAGTAGCAACAACTCTACCAGAACTACCCAAAATCCTTGCAATCCCAATAGCAAGTGCACCACTTCCAGTCCCCAAATCAGCCCACAAGCCTTTCCTCAACTCCTCATTCTCCTTAATAGCATCATCCATAAGGTCCACAATCAGCTCAGTCTCAGGCCTTGGTATCAAAACCCCTTCTTGAACACTCAAAACCAAATCCCTCCAATGCTCACACCCAACCACATACTGAAACGGCCTTCTTTCTTCTACCCTTTGTTTCCACAACACATATAGTTCTTCCAAAGACGTCCGAATTGAAACAGAGCTGTTATCATTGTAATTTTTGTGGGGCTGTTCCAAGAACGATTTGGGTGTTTCAATTGCATCTTCAACAAGCCAATTTAGCTCCCTGAGAAACAATTCAGAGTCTGGACCATTGTCTAGTTCCAAGAAAGTGGAACCCACTGAAGAAGCTAGGGATTTAGCCCAAAGGTGCCATTTTTTGAGGTCTGATATGGTTGTTTTGAAGATTGATGGCCTTAAAAATAGCGGCTTTTGAGGTTTCACTGAGGTTGCTGGAGATGAAACAGAGCAACATGAAATGGGTCGAATGAAGCTCAGCCTCATTTCTTCAAAATCTCAACCTTCTTCCGGATAAATTTAGCCCCATTTCGACCCGCTATCGTTTTGAGGCATTATCTTATGTTGGCTTTTACTTCGGCTACAAATAAAGACACAGATTTTGTTTAGTCCTTACCCAATAAGTTTGAAGAGATTGAGGATAAAACAGCTAAACAATGTTTTATTGAAAATAAAAAATTGATGAATTTATGTTGCAAATTTAAATTCAAAACTTTTAATCAGTAATAAAGAACTATTTATATAAATTAAATATTGAGTTTATATGATATTTAATCATTTCATTCAACATCAATTGAATAAATAAATACTAGACAAAATTTTACATTAAGAAAGGAAATTATTTATATTGACTAGGATGACAATATATCATGAGAATGGGTTGACATTTCAATTTTACACAAGTAATTGATTATTTCTCAGAGTTCTATTCTCAATAATTAAAATAATTTTACTTTTAAAATTCGAACTCAAAATTATTTTTACTTAAAATATAATAAATATTTATTATTTCATTTCAATCATTAATGTTGATCCAAATTTATAATAATAACATATGAGGAGAATAAAATACATGTAAATCTTAAAAATTATTTTCAAAAAATCTTCATCTCAAAAATATTAGACACCATATAAACTTGTTAACTGAAAGATGAGATAAGAAATTTGCCTTTAATGCTCAAGTCATCTATCTATACTGTCGACATTAAAATAGTCAACAAAAATGGATAAACTCTGCAACAAAATTACGTGTATGTAGCTATTATATATGTAGCTAAATTGGGTATCAATCTAATTTATTAATTTTTAAATGGTCGATTTAAATTGACATTTGACAAGATAACAATACCTTAAAAAGAGGAAAGAGGACAGTAGTTCGCATTAAAGATGTTTTTTTTTTTATATATATTTGATTGATGAAAACTTTTGAAATTATTTTTCCGATGGAACATTTTTTTAACTTACAAAATAATAAATAAAAACTTTACTTATTTGTAAGATAATATTTTCATCATATCCAACGCACCTTTAAGTGACATTTCCATCCTACAGTTTGTATATGAGTCATTCATTACTACTATATCTTAAACCACAGTCCAAATATGTGTTTAGATTACCTAATTTTTGGTATAGATTTAAATATTAATCTTTAAAACATATCACTCCAGTTTGTAATATCACGAAGTTTATTGAATTTTACTGCATTTGGATACATCTAAAATACATATATATTGGGAAAAATAGAATTAAAATTGAGTATAATTTATTTTAAATGCACTGTATTCAAGTGAATTCGTATGTATATGGAGTACATAACCAATAAAACAAATCTTGCTTGCCAATATTTGGTATCCTATATACACATGATCACATTAGATACATACAAATACATGTATTTAATATGATTCATATATATTTGAGATATATAATTATCTTGTTTGTCTCCTTCCACATCTCACTCACCTCTCTTCTTATTTTATGTATCTGATCAAAAGTTTAAAATATGTGTCTAAGTGTATCTTCCTCAATATAGGGATAACCCTCAAATTGAACCCTAAACTTGGCACCATTTTGTAAGTTGGAACTTAAATTTTCAGAGTGCACAAATAGGACCCTCAACTTGGCAATTCTTGAACAAGTAGGCACAGGCGCTGACGTGGCACAGTGAGTGCAGTACACTCGCGGAGGGAGCGCGTGAAAACCTTATT
>JAOTQJ010000099.1:23294294-23317625 GCA_025642045.1 Solanum sejunctum | reverse complement strand
TTAGTCTCTGAAGGACATCCAATTAAAATCAAAACAAACTACTTGGTACGTTTAGTACTTTATAGTATTTCTAGTTTAATACTCTGAATAGTTTTCATATTTTTGTCCATTATATAAATATAAATATTTCTCTACGATCAATTAGGACAGAAGTAAAGCATCGGGTTGAATTCTTCTTTGGTATTAAGATAATAGCTATAAATAGTCATTGACTTCCATCTTTAGTTTCATTGCTTGTTATTTTGTCTGGTTCAATAATACCATTTATCCTAATGAATTTTATGGACCTACTGGATCAGGAAAAAAATATTATAGTGAAGAAGACATAAACATTAGCTTTAGTTATAATTTAAATATGATCGGATAAGAGTTTATTTTTTACATGCGATAGTGTCATCTCTTTTATCAAAAAAATAAATAAATTACATTATTAATTTAGCTAGATTAATATCAATTATATGATATATCTGTCCCCCCCCCCCCCCTCTTTTTTTTTCATGTGTGTCATATGAAGAAAAAAGAAAGGAAGGTTTACAAATTAAACTTCTTTCTGAAATGGAATTAAGTTTTTAAAAAAGGTATAATTACATAAATTAAAAACAAAAGAATAATAATAACTTTCATAAATTGATTAAAGCAATGAGTTTTGCTAAACAAAAGGGAATCTTTCCAACACTTAATTAAAAACCATATTGTTTGATATTGATAAATTGATTTGTATATCTTAGGTGTTGAATGGTGTTAATTTTCACTAGAATAAGCTAATATTGATATGCCTACTAATTAAACAGAATAATGTATAGTTACATTTTATTTTATTTTATTTTTTAAAAAAATTGTTGTGGGGACATTAAGTATTATTGTGAGATTTGATGATGGGAAAGGCAACGCAAAAACAAATGTGGGAAGATGCTCCCATTTGTATAATTTGTAATAAGTATATCCTTTTTGTTTTTTAGTGTCCTTTTTTCTCAAAAAGCTAAAGATAATTAGAGGACAAATTAATTAAATAGTTTATAATTATAAAGTAATTTAATAGTATATGACAAGATCGGAGTCGTAAGATTCCATAAGGATGTTCTTAATTAGTTTAATTATATATTAATTAATAATAATAATTAAAGAAAATAAAAGTAGTTATGTTGAGAGGGGAAACAAAAAGCACGAATTGCAGGATATGCTATTGTTATTAGAGGAAACATAATTCTTGGATTTTAAACCTACATTGCCCCTAATCAGCTTTACCTAGATTCCTTTCCATATATTTATTTCATGAGTGTAAATTATACTTTTTTCCGATCCTATTTAAATTTCTTAGTTTGACTATGCATGAAATTAAAAAAATAAAAAATAAATTTTGAATATTATAATTTTATATTAAAAATATGTATCATTTGTAGTCCTTTAAATCTGTGATCTTAAACTTATTTAGAATGTTAAATTTGAAAAATTTATCAAATTTAGATGCATATCCAACTTTCAATTCACTTGCAGGACTCAGGCTATTTGGAGGGAGCTATGAGCATACAATTCATGAGGAGATAAAAGAAATAGAGTGAATCGAGTATCTATGTCTTACCCTTTCAAAGAAGGGGAAAAAAGACATTATATATATAATATACTCCCTTTGTTTAAAAAAAAATTGATTTTATGAAGCTTTTTAATCTTGTGACCTTAAACATGTCATATAAAAAATTAAAATAAAAATAAAAATATTACCAAAATAAATAAGGTTATCTTTTTCAAACAAACTAATAAAAAGTAAATCGTTTCTTTTTAAATGGAGAAAGTATTAAATAACAAAAGACATTCTTCATAGGAAAATCCAAGAAGAAAAATAAATATACTCATAGAACTTTATGATAATGAAAACAAACTTAATATAAGAATATATTCTCTTATTAATTAAGAATTAGTCTACGATCATGCATGAATTACTCATCTGATAAATTCAACTATCACTGCTGAAAAATTAATCGTCGCACCTATTTAAATATTATATTTCTTTTTTTTCTGAATTAATTCTTTAAAAAAATTGAAAAATTCACTAAATATATATATATATATATAAAATGATATCCATAAACAATAAATTACTTTTTCTAAACTAAGAGTCCATAAACTCCAAAGAGACATTGTAGGATAATAAAAACTATGCTCCTCAAAATAGACATTGATGGGAACCTACATTTGAAAAAAAGAATTAGGAATTTATAGAGCAGATTATAATAATTGTATAGAAGCATTGTTTTGATCAGACACAACAGTAGAGATGGATGGATGGAAGCACAGTTGACGTAAGTTGCATAATTTTTCCCATGCTTGCACCATCTTATCAACCATATGCATGATGCATCCATCCATCACTTTACATCTCCCCATCCAATCCTTGTTTTAATCTACGTGGCACTTTTTTTTTAACTGATCTAAAAATGAATGACGTTATTTTTATATTTAGGACTTCATTTGTTTCAATTTATGGGCTACAATTTGATTAGATACAAATTTACTTCAACAAATAAAGAAAGAATTTTGAAGCTTCTGATCTAAAACAAATCTTAGACATTTGTGTGTTTTTATATTGTTTTTAATTAAGGTAAGAGTAAAATTTTAAGTTAAATTATTTTTAGTGGAAGAAAGATAACATTTTTTATGGGTCAAAAAAAAGCGTGTCATATAAATTGGGACAGAAAGAGTATAGATTTAACTTAATCTTACTGGTCACTCTTATTTCAATACGTTTGTCTTTTTTTCTTTTTTAGTCCAAGTAATTCTTTTTTCTTGGACTTGCCACTCTGATGTATTGATGCATATTAATTCCTAATATATTTTTCTTTACATAATTACCCAAAAAAAAATTCTTGGAAACTCTTTAATTCTAACTTTCGGCGTGAAATGATAAGATCACAAAATTAAAAAATATTTTAATATACTTCGTATATCTTTAATTTAACATCACAAGATTCAAGTCTTCTCTAGTTCTTAAGTTCTGTGTAAAATCAAAATAAAAAATAAATTAAATTTTATTAAATATATTATTATTATTATATTCTAAATCATAAATTTTCAAGATCACTTCATTTTTTTCCTTAACATTAATACATACTCAATCAAACACATTCACATAAATTAGGAAATCGAAAGTAATACTTACTCTAAAATCACTATCATCAACATGTACACAACTCTCACAAGCCAACAAAGAATTGGTGCAGAGAAAAATAGAAACCCCTAATACTTATTATGATCATCCATTGATAAAAAAAGGTGTACAGTAAAGTAAAGTTTCTCTTGCGTGAGTTGGTGTCAATACATCAACTATTAGTAACCATCTTATCAACCTGTCAAATACATCACCTACTACTCCCTAGCCATTAAAAATTAATTTTTTTAAAAAAATTTTTGGCTCGGTGTTCAATGTGTACATCAGAGCTTGACTATATATTCGATTTTGTATTGTGTAGGACCTCATTTGGAGGGGAAAGCACTCCCTACTAAGACTTTTTTATTTTCAGGATTCAAACCTAAGACCTCTAATTCAAAGAGGAGCAGCATCATGCATTGCACCGCACCCATTTTGGTAGGTCCTCTTCTTTTCACTACTCAACAAAGATTAAACTTCTTTTCTTGCCTACTACCATATACAGTACTTTTCAGTTTATCATCTCTTCTCTATGTTTATTGACCTAAAAACCATAAGTATTATGTCGACTTTACATCAAATCACCACGGATTAGTATGATGAAACAAGGCATGGATACAACAAGGTATAAAGAAAAACTTAGCTTTATATGATCATAGATTTTGAGGTCAAGAAATTTGAGCTTTGAAATTGTGATTTTCGATACTTGATGTTGTGTTTGATAATCTACATATCAAACTTAACTTCTATATGATCATAGATTTTCAGCAGGTTGAGAAATTTGAATTTTAGACAATTGTGATTTTCGATACTTGATGTTGTGTTTGATCATTCATTTGACAAACTTAACTTCTATATGATCATAGATTTTGAGGTTGAAAAATTTGAATTTTTGAAATTATGATTTTCGAAATTAAACTTGATGTTGTGTTTGATAATCCATTTGACTCAAAAGTTTTTGTGAATGAATATAAAATTTCTTTCGAAAACTTGTTTGAGCCAGTTTTTCGAAGTTTAAAGCTATTATGAAGATAATTTTAAAATTTAAATAAATTTCTTGATCAAACACACATTTAAAATAAATTTTTAAAAATTTGATTCAAAATTTATAAACAAATAAGATGTAAATTTAAATTAAAAGAGTGGTGGTCCTAGGGATAAACACTAGACACAAGAGAGATCCCATTGTAGTGGGGTGGGGGCAAAGTGGGTAACAAGAATAATCCTATTTTGACAACTTTGATGGTTTTGTTGAGGGGACAATTGGGCACAATTTAGGGCAATTGATTATGGTCCTATTTCAAAGACACAAAACAATAATAACAACAATTCTCATGCATGTTCAAGAATCTCTTCCTCCTCCTTCCATAAGAAAAAATAAACGCTCAATATCTAGGGAAAAAAACTTCAAATGGGGTATATATATACAATTTTGTGTTGGTTTTCAGATAATAACTCGAACTAATAGTTATTACTGTTTTTCTTGATTCCAATTTTCTTCGAGAAAGTCACTTTCATGTTGGCCATATCTTTCTCCAAATGTGAGCACTTTCCATTAATACCAGAAATCTTTTGTAAAGTACAATAAGAAAATGCAACAAGATAAAGACTTTTATAAGGAATCATATGATAAAATAAACAAAAAATGTACTCTATAACTAAAGTACTAAATGAAAAGTTGAAGCATGATTAACATTATAAAGTTAAAAGATACTGAAACAAACCGTCCATCATTAATAATACAAACAAACAATATGGTAGGGTTAATGAACACCTTTAATTGGAATATACATCTTTTTCCCACTCCAAAAGTGCCACTTACCTAACAATTTGGTAATAACAGAATCTTTGATCAACAATAATAACAACATATAATTAAAAATAAAAATAAGTTGATCAGGAGGATCTTGCATTATACAAATTAAAGGCTAGTTAACTTAAATACTATATATCATCAACCTAAACTTCTATGTTAAAATTTAAAACATTCTTCAATAAATAAAACAAGAAAATTTCAATACCTCTTCATTGTCCTTCACCATGCAAATTTCTACTACTACAACTTCACTAGAAAATCTTGTTATTTTAGGGTTTTCTTCCCCCTAAAAGCTTCGCGCGCTTTCTTCAGATCCTCCTAAACTATCAGTAGTCTTAATTACCTCCTGAACTTGGCTCAACGCCAAGAAGAGATAGAAAAAAGGGGTTGATTTTGCCAACCTAAGAAGAAAGAATTACTCGAAACTCCGAGTTGATAGCCTTCAGAAGGATAATGAAGTCTCAAAAGAAGCTTAGCTTGTGATAATGCAAAAGGGCTTAAAGCAACATTACTAAATCCACAACTCCTCAACATTACTTCCCATGATCTAAACCTTTCATGCCTCTCTTTCCTTTTATCTCCTTCCATCGCGACGATATCAACAATCTCTTTCCCAAACCAAATTTGTTCTACTGTCATTCTCTCTCGATTACCTGGTGGCAATGTTGCTTCTAATGAATCAAATACAGCTGTATAATAATCCAACGCCTCCACAAATCTTTGTAAAAAAAGAGGATGATTATGATTTGCTTCCTTCTCCGCGATAGAAACGATTCTAGGGTTCATTGACTTAACCCTATGCAAGAAAACCCTTAATTTTTCGCGGTCTTTTAAAAGGCGGTGGAGGTAGAACACACAGTTAATAGCTAGGGTTTCATCAGGTAGAAGTACAATGTTGGAAATAATCGAAGGGTCCTCATCGTGATCGCGATTATTGCTAGCAATATAAAGAGGATGGAATTGAAATCTCAACCCTAATGAGTGAGCAAATTTAGCTAAACGGTCACCTGTTCTACGGAGGGTATCAAGGTCATTTCCAGTACCAGTGATTCGAAGAGTAGGAGCAGGGTAACGATCAGCAAGAGCTTGCATCAACGGTGGCCATTGAACGCCATGATTGATATCGAAATCAACTATGTGGATTGCTTGGTGATTACCGTTAATCGCTTCTAAAATCGCTTGATTAGCAGTTAATTGAGTAAACCTTATAAAAGGTGTGACTTGGTTTAGAGAAAGGTAAGATGATTGAATTAGAGCTAATGAGGAGGAAGACGAGGACGAAGACGAAGAATCGGTTTCAACAATATTTGTTACAGGTGTCATGAAATGATTGGTGGTTGACGATATATAGCGGTTGAGGCGAAGGGAAAGTGCACGAGTAAACTGATGGACTAACCTTTCAGTTGAATCACCAAAAGGAGAAGAGTTAGTTGATAATATGGTAAGGATTCTTTTCGCGGACGAAAAATCGGACCGCGAAATCAACTCCGCACAGCTAATGAGTAGCTGGCGGATTTGAATAGCCGGGGAAGTAATAGTGGTGATAGTAGCAGCAGCAGCGGTGAATCTCCGCCGTTGATGATCCTCAGATTCTTCATGATGAGGGTGAGATTGAGATGAGGAGGAGGATCCTAACATATCATTCAAATTTTATGAACACTATTTCAGGTGAAAACCCTAGAAAGAGAAAGAATATGCTTATGAAAAGAGAAATAAAGGAGAGAGGGAAAGGGAAAAAAGGGGGCATGGGGGGAAGGACAGAGGGGGGTGCAATCATGGAGGAGGGGAAATTTATGGTTTTGGCATCTGAAAAATAATGTTGCTCAGACTCATCAAAAATATTATCAACATTTGAATTTTTACAGTATAATATTTTTTAAGGATTTAACATGCATATCAATAATATTTTTGAAGAATTCAAATAACATAATCTGAAACTAATATAGGATTGGCTCTAGTTAGATAATGTGATGGGATAAATAAGTACATTTTATTACATCAACATCAACATATCCCAGTGCCTCAAAAGGTTCACGCTCATTGCGAAGTGAGGGGGGGGTCAGATGTACGCAGCCTAACCTCTATGTTTAAAAACATAAAATGGTTGTTTCTAGATGATCCATGGGGAGTGCTGAAAGTTGCATTAACTAACTACTACTTCACAAATGAAAGAAGTGCAAACAGTTTAAAAAATTTTGCTTTATTCTATCATACTCTAAAATCAAAAAATGGTCAATCTTTGGCTCCATCCGAGATTGATGAAAATAAGTACATTTTATAAAATTATTATTATTCTTATCTCATTGACCAAATAACCCAATACAAAATATGTGATACTATGTGAAGGAGGAATTAAAATTCTGGGTTGTATGATTTTGTGACAGAACCAATTAATGCTAATAAAAGTACAAATAAAGAAATGATTCTTTTAGACAAGGATAATCTGATATGAGGATTTATTAGTACTAGAAAAGCCACTTAGCATTTAAGTTTATAGCAACAAAAACTAAAAAGTAGCTTTTGTAGTTGTACTTAAGATGCCAATTAGTTTGATAATGACTTGATTCTGTTAGAATATCCATTTTGTTGACCATTATTATGTGTGAAACTTCATATTATTAGTCAGCCGACATATATATAGTAGGAGTATGATTCTATGTATTTTAATTAATTCTTAATTAAGGGATTTGATTTTTTAAATTAAGACACGTCTGTCCAAATATAGCACCAAATAGGAATTTGCTAAAACTATATTTTTTTAAGTGAGTCGATTTGAATAGAATAAGATTTTATGAATATTAGTCATATTATTGTATAGAGATATTATTTTTAATAGATTCTGAGTTATTATTGTATGAAAATATTGTTTTTGATAGACTCTAGCAAAAATGAAAGTGATTGAATTATACCATCCTTTTCTATTGAATGGTTTTATATATCCACCTTGGTCTTAATTTTAAAAATTATAAATCATGTGGAAGATATTCTGTAGTTTGAGTATTAGATCACTTTTAGCTTTTTCTAAACATGCAATTTAGTGCGTTGGTTTTTCATTGTGGATCCCATTGAGCAAATTCACTTCTATGAGAAATGTGTCTTGAAGTATAAGACGTGGAGGTCCAATATTGGATAATTAAGAACGGAGAATTTTATCTGTTCATCGAAAACTTTTTACTTTTGAAATAGTTAAAAATAAAATTTACATATATTTTATGCATATTTGTAGATTTCACTCTGTGTATATTATCGTCCAAAAATAAAAAAAAAAGTATTTTTGTCTCATATACTTTAAACTTCAAAAATTGATTTATAAGATATATTATCCAAAATTATATTATAAAGAGAGAATTCATTTAACTTATGCACGACATTTTAGCATTTTCCCCTCTAGCTCTTCCAATGTGTGGGGTTTTTGGTGTGTAGGTCCAACATTTGGGATCTCATGAAAGCATTACTAAAGATTAGGCAAAAGCAGAATATTAGAACTACCTTTTCTATAAGTCGGGTTCCTAAGTTGGGAGGGCAATATAAGAATAGAAATGGATTCGATTCTGATATTATATTAAAAAAACCTTGAATTTAATTATTCTTATAAGTTAGGTTATGAGATAAGAACTTCTTGAGATATCTTCGCTTCATGAGCCTGGTTGTAAAATCAAATGGAGGCAAACATAAGATACTTAATATGTAATTCTCAATTGATAATTACAAAACGAAAGGAGCTAGATCATATATATGAATATGTGATGTTATTTTCTCATCATCAGACTAGTATTTATTTATCCTTTTTTTTACAAAAAAAAATTTTAAACTTCATGATTTTTTCACTGGTTAGATCAAATATGCCTTGATCATTTTCATTCTTCTGGGATTATGGTTTGATCAAGAGCTAATTAATAAATACCATAACCATATAACCATAGTGATGAAGAAAACTATAGGTGGACAAAAATTTCTTGTATATTCTCACTTTCCCTTTTGTGTGGGAAAGGAAAGAAAGTGGAAAAGTTGTCAAATGACAGTACCACCTAACAACTACAAATACACGCAAAGCCTTAAATATGTCGAAAAACTTACACTCCACACGTAGTATACACATTATTATTATATATAATATATAACGCGTCATTAAGGAGGTTCAAAGTCTGAAAGTAGTCATACAAACTAGTCGAAGAGTGTTAGACATGTACAATATACATATAAAAAAATATTTTAATTATATATAAATAGAATAATTTTTTGTCGAAGTGAATTCAGATAAACCCCTAACAAAGGGATAGCTAGATTCGTCCCTATCCCAACCCCCAATCTCAGTCGCGGAGCCAGGAGTGTCATTAGGGGGTTCAAAATTTGAAAGTAGCCATACAAACTAAACTAAGGGGGTCGACATATACAATATACATATAAAAAAATTATTTAAGCCATATATAAATAGTATAATTTTTTATCGAAGTGAATTCAAATGAACCCCTAATAAGGAGATAGCTTCGACCCTGTCCCTGCCCCACCCCCACCCCGGCCACCTCCACCTCACCACCATAGAAGAATAATACAATTTCCTAGTTTGTCTCTATTTATTTTGCTTGGACATGACTTTAGTGGCTTTTCATTTCTCTTTCTGATGATAAGATGTATGCAAATGTGGCTGCCTTACCATGTGGGGGTTAGGAACAATCCCAAGCAAAGTTAATAACTCATACCTTGAAAATGTTAAGTAAACGTATTAAAAGTTATTTATTTATTTATATATATAGTGTAATTCTCCGATAAACTTGTATTGATTGATACTTTCCCTTCCCAAATTCCTAAGAACTAACAGAGGAAAATGATATTTTTCCGTCTTACGTTACTTGTCCATTTTCGTTGTTACACGTTTATTTAAACTCATCTATCTTGCTCGTTTTTCCATGACATTCAGAGACAGATCTGGCTAGTAATTTATGAATTCATATAAATTGATCATATTAACTTAAGATGTATTTCATAAATTTTAAATTTTAAATTTGCCTAATTACGGACTGATCGAAGTTGGTAAGGGTATAAAGTGTCAGTTAGTAGCAGTATATGATTGTGGTACGATGCATCACACGTGAACTTTGTAAGAATAATTCATGTCCTTAGCATCGTTATCTACTTTAAAAAGTAATACTGAAATGAAATTTTGTATTCGTGGGGTTAAAGGATCACACACATAAATATATACTTTAGTACGTACATAAAATGTACTCCTTACACATACATTCAACCATATAAATCTAAACATTTAGAATCACTATTCTTTCATTCTAAAATATTGATAATAATTTACTAGCTCGTTACGTTATATCTATGATCAATTGATCATCATATTTAAAAGCTTAATTAAGTTATTATTGTTAGAGAAAGTACATTTTGACTAGTTATTTATGTTACATTGCAACTGTCAAGTGATTTACAGCCGAGGGGCGAGGATTTTCTTAAATTTTTGGCCTGAATTAACAATTAAAAAAAATATATGTAGAACATCGATAATAATGGCATCATGAATCTCATGATCGTCTCATTTTATATCAAGATATTATAGTTTGAGAATCTAAAGTTAAGTGATTTCTTCTTCGACTGCACATGTGATTTTCTCAGTTTTTTAATACAAATTATTATCAGTTAAGTCTAATTTCAATACCTTTTGTGTAGCTTTCAAATACTTACGTCAATTTTATCTTAAAAAGTTTTTGAAAAATACTCTTAATTTGTAGTCAAAATTAAGTGCTCATTTCACCATATATATATAGATTCACCTTTTTTGGAAATTTAATTCTGAAAACTATTTGGACATAAAATTATTATAATTTTTTTTTAAATTCAAAAAGCAATTCCAAATTTATTTGTGTCTAAATACAAGTCTTCTAAAATGTCTAAACATTGTGTTTCACATAAATTGAGACGAAGAAAGTATCATTAACAAATGAAAAAGAGGGTCGTTATGTTTCTAACACATTACAATTACAAAAGATGAAAAGTGAGTATATTATAAAATTATAATATACCGTGTAAAAGAATATAATATGGTGATGTCTAAGTTTGATGCCTACAAATGACAAAACAACAAAAGGGAATATTACAAACTCCCAAATAGCAAGTTAAAAAAAATAAAAAAGCACTCTGTTTTATTCAATAGTGTGCATAACGTCGAGCAGTTCCTTTAGTACCTTAGTTCTAATTAGGGTAACCTATACACATGATTTGATCAATCAGAGGTATCGTGTGAAGTCGCTGCTATTTTCAACTACTGCCATAGGGAATCAAATACGCAAATTTAAATTATATATAATGTCAGTGTAAGAAATTTTCATTTTTTAAAAATATGTTTAGGTTATGCAAAGAGATATAGTATAACTTAGAACTCAATACATGTACCTGCTACAAGACCAACAACAACATATCCAGTAGAATTTCATAAGTGGAATCTGGGATGGGTGAAATGTATGTAGATCTTACCACTACCTTATAGAGATAGAAAGGTTGTTTCCGAAAAACGCTCGTCTAAAAAAATCGAGTCCCATAATAAGTAGAAAAATATGTACCTACTATATTAATTAATTTCTAGTGCTTTTGTGTAGTTTCTTGTGCTTCAATTTTTGTTAGACTATTCATTGTAGACAAGGAATCTGATTATAGTATTATATTTTTTTTAATATTTTGTCGTGGCTTTAGCTTTGCTTTCGTTATTTCTTTTTTCGAATCATTCAGATTATATTTTTTCTTGAGTCAAGAGTCTATCGAAATAACTTTTCTATCTTTCAAAATAGAAATAACGTCTCTATATATATACTACTCGGCCTCCTAGACCGTGCTACTTGTAAAATTACATCAAAGATGTTAGTATTGTTGTTCGTAGCTATGTCAAACTTCTACGATAGGTTATATCTTATAAGACAATAAAAGTTGATAGGGTAAAGTAACATAGACAACTCAAACTTTATTTTCTTTTTCATCTGATTTGATTTTCCGTTTTACACCAAACAAGTAAAACGATAATATCAAATTAGTATTGGTTCGACATCCCTCTCCCATGTCAACTGATTTTAATAGTAATATCACGGGCTAGCAATTTTACCCCGTAACGAAATATAGTCGTTGTCTTGAAATTTCAATAATGAACTATTTTAAATTATAGAAAAGAAAATGACTATTTATAAAAATTTCTCTCTAGATTAACTTCAAGCCCAAAATTCCACTCTCCTTCCTCCTTTGGGCCCAAATGTTCCTAATTTTGATAAAAAGAGCCCAATCCATATTTTGGTTTATCGTTTGTCTCAAATTTTATACATATAGGGGAGATAATTTATAACTATCCAAAGATAGAAGCTTTTATCTAAAAATATTTGAGTTTGTATAAGTATGTAACAAATTGTGAATAGACTCAAGTTATTTAATTTCTTTAAAAAAACATGAGAGATTAAATTGAAATGAAAATATAGTAGAAGCTATTGATTTATACCAACCTACAAAAAGTTTTTTTTTTTTTTTGAAAAAAAAGTATTATGTTATGATATGGAACAACGAATATAGATTCCTAGATTTTTGAGTGACAAAAATTACAGTAGATGAACAAGATTATTTTACATCATCAAAGGTCTAAAGTTTAGGTGATGAATATAAGACATTTTGAATAAGAAATGTGTTTTCTTTGATGATCTTAAAATGAATTATTTTTTTAAAAAAATACAAGATATTAATTTAAATGAATATATTATTACTTCATTTTTTCCAAGGAGGATTTGGATATCTTTGTTAGAGTTCGAAGTTATAATTTATGGCACAAACTATTATTTATACTGACACATAAAAAAAGATTTTCTTTTCAATTTTTAATAAAACATGATGTTGTGAGTGGAATTATGAGTATAAATTCTTGAACTCTTGGCTATCAAAAATTATAGTGGATGAACAAAATTATTTTACGTAATAGGTTCAGTCGAAGAATATGGAAAAAAAATTGAATAAAAAATAATTCTTTTCAATGATGGAATTAGTTGATATTGCAACGTAAAAATCGAAAAATTAAAACAAAAAAGAAAGTCTTACTTTTATTTATTTATTTTTATGATATACATAAATAGTTTAAAGGCGCAATAGAAAATTAATGGATCTGTTCCGTAATTTACCCTGCTTTCTTCGGTAATTTACCCTTCTTCTCTTCTCCAAAATCTGTTCGCCGGCGAACCAGGGGAACTCCGATAAGAGGAACGGTGAGAATGGCATCATCGTCGAGTAGCGGCTTAACATTTAAGCTCCATCCTTTGGTGATACTCAACATATCGGATCACTACACTCGTGTCAAGTCCCAGTCTCAACCTCCTTCTTCCCACTCCTCCAACGGTGCTGATTCCCCTTCCGTACCTCCCAGAGTTTTCGGCTGTGTCATCGGCGTACAGATTGGCCGTACTGTCGAGATCTTTAACAGCTTCGAGCTTCTCTATGATCCCGCTACTCATTCCCTGGACCGCGCTTTTCTCGAGAAGAAGCAGGAGCTCTGTGAGTGTTCTTCGCCCTTAGAATTCATAATTCCATCTTTAGAGAATCGTTAATTCGATTTTGAAAAGCATATTATCCTGTATTAGAATGACATGATCGTGAATAGAGTATATAAATGATCCATCATTCATGTTGCGATTCGAATTAGTTTAAGATTGACATTTATATCCTTTTATGAATGTTAGTTGTCTTATTTTGTTGAGGTAATGATTCATGTTTAAGATCGACAATTACCAAGTTATGCTTAAGACTATCACTTGTAGCTAGTTTTTGATAGCTTGATGGTTAAAATTTTATTTATAGCTAAGTTTGTAGCTCATAATCCTAATGTTGGGAATTTTGTGCAGATAAGAAGGTTTTCCCCAACTTTTATGCACTGGGATGGTATTCATCCGGGAGTGATGCACAAGAACTGGATATGCATATTCACAAAGCTGTGAGTTTTTATAATCTCTCAAAACCTGTCTTTGAGCATCTTAATGAATTCTTTTTGTTTTCAAATGTACGTATCACTTTATGTTCCTTTTGCTTGTTAATTAAGAGGATAAAAATAGAACTTAAGATAACTCGTACTTTTCCATGTGTGGAAGAGAGGATGGTTATCTGGTAAAAGGGAAAAAATGGCGATAAATTCTATAGGATGATGCTATTTAGGAAGTTAATTATGTTTAGTACTAGAAATTGTGTATTTCAAGAAAGCAAAAAAGGGCAGTCCTAGTGTACTAAAGCTCCCGTTTCCAAGGCTTGAACCCATAACCTTCTAGTTTCATGATAGTAACTATACCAGTTATTCCTACGATCCCTCCAAGAAAACAAATAGTTGCATTTTCAATTCACTTGTGGTAGGTAGATGAAGCGAAAGTTGTAATAGGAGGTGGAGATTGGTAACATAACAAGTATATTTTACATATATACTTATGTACATAAAAGGATTGGCGAGTCAGTTTCTCTGTTAGTTCTTGCGCAAATGGTTTTTGTATCACAGTTAAGAAGCGGAGCTGATGTGTGTGTCCTAAACTTTGGATGATTGAGTACTGGAATAATATTATTATCACAAGAGGATCAGTTTATATGAGTTGCCCCAGCATTATACACTCTATGGGGAATGATTTGATCATGTATCTTTGAACATTGGACTTACAAGAGAAAACAAAAATGCTACTGATGTTTCGTGGTCTCAATCATTATTTAGTGGAGTAAGGCTATTGTAACATCTCCTTTTGTTTGTGAATGTAGTTTGTCAAGGCCCATGATTCATATATTACTTTTTCTGGAGATGATTAATTTGCTTTCCTTCCTAATAGAATGATTTCTTTCCATATTTATTGCTATAATTAACCTTGTCATATATTCCTTTGTATCAGTTGATGGATATCAACGAAAGTCCTGTGTACGTGCTTCTTAATCCTTCTATCAATCATACACAGAAGGACCTGCCACTTACTATTTATGAAAGCGGTGCGTATATAGTCAATATAACATTGATTTATGACAAAGATCTGAAATCAATGTGGCAACTTTTACTGGCAGAATTTGTCTTGTTGTCCCTGTTAGAATAAAACTCATTTATCAACATCATCTAGCTGCAGCTCCTTACATTATCACCTCAAAGCTCTTATACAAGTTTGTGGAGTGGGTTCTTCTGCTCGAACATTAATGTTTTGTGAAATAAGTTCTTCTGATGTCTAATATTTTTGTTTTGAAACTGTTTGTTGGTACCAAGAGTTGCATGTCATTGATGGCATCCCACAACTTATTTTTGTCCAAGCAAGCTACCAGATTGAGGTACATTCTCATCAATTTGTGTCGTCTTGTCAACTAGTTCTTGGGGGCTCCTTAATCCACCACCCCCCCCCCAAAAAAAAAAAGATGTTTTTCAAATTTCTCATTGCTTGCTAGACTGTTGAAGCTGAACGGATTTCTGTTGATCATGTTGCTCATCTTAAACCATCAGATGGAGGTTCTGCTGCAACTCAGTGTGAGCACCGTTAACTTTTTTGTTTTTATGCAATTCCAAGCTTGGAAATGTGCTTAACAGAACTAGAATTATCTGTTTTTTTTATCTTCTGCACTTTGCCCAATAATGGCAGAGCTTGTCTAGGACTTACATGTTCTGTTTCTTACAGTGGCTGCCCACCTCACTGGCATACACAGTGCCATTAAGATGCTGAATAGCAGAATCAAAGTGCTACATCACTATCTGCTTGCAATGCAAAAAGGTATCTAGAACTTGTTGGGACTTGAAGTTACATTAAAATGGATGATGAAGGTTGTGCTTTAACTGGGATACTCACCTAATCGCGATAAAAATTTATTATATTATGCAACCTGAGTGAATGTGAAGTTTTCCCTAGATGGACTGGTGAGTCCAGATTCTTGATAGCTTACTGTATGAGTGAAGGGGATTTGTCTTTTCCCAAGACATTGCTCCTCAAATGTTAGCTCATGAGTTCCTTCAATATCCAAGGATTTTAATGTTGTAGTTGCTATGGGTGCAGGTGATATCCCTTGTGATAATTCACTTTTGAGGCAGGTCTCTAGTCTTTTAAGAAGATTACCAGCTATCGAATCGGAAAAATTTAAAGATGATTTCTTGATGGTAAGTGCATTTTGACATTATTCAGTAGAGTTGCAGATACATACGTGTGAGTCTGTCTGTTTGTGTGTATATCTTCACTAGAGGTCACTGGGTTTCCTCATATTGGTTCCCTGATAAGAACCTCAAGATCTTTAAATGGTGACTGCTAGTTCGAGTACTGACTGCTAATTGTTTATTAGAGATCTTATATTTGCGGTAGTGCACCTAATATATTTTGACTGTGTTCTGATTCTATCATTATTATTTGTTCTTTCATTTGGTGCAGGAGTATAATGACACATTATTAGTTAGTTACCTCGCCATGTTCACCAACTGCTCTAGGTATGATGTTTGAGGCTTCTACAAAAAAAATTATCTGATCATCATGATAATTTATTTTGCGATTTGGTACAAGTAGCTCAACTAACATCTAACATCAACTTTTCTGTCCCTCCTTTCTTCTTTCTCATTTTCATTATTGATATATTTTCTAGTGTAGTGTAATTTTAGGACTAAAGTGGACCTTGGTGGAATAATAATAATGACTACAACAGATGGAAGAAATAAACTCATAGAGGTAGTAGTTTGTCTTACCTGATAGAAAAGAACAGAATTCATCAAAGGTACTTAGTTGAAGCTGCTGTACTGCGAGGTATGAAGCCGTGAGGTTATGCTGATACGCCCATGGGCTTTCCTCTTTCCAATAGATTTTTATACTTTTATGTTCATAATAATACAGGAATGTTAAAAGACTTCAAAGTTGATGTCAGTAGACAGCTTCATCTCTCAATTAAACTTGTCAATCATGTCAAAACTGTTTATAAGTAAAACATCATCGGCAAATTAGTAGTATATTGTGGAACAGTGCAAGCGCTAGTAAATAAGTCCTCACAAATATTACCACTAATTTTGTAGTGCAAGCAGGTGATACACTTGGTCATAAAGAATCTAACGTTTTTATTTAATTTTTTTGTGGTTGTAGTACAATGAACGAGCTTGTTGACAAATTCAACACTGCATACGACAGGCATACTAGAAGGGGCGGACGAAGTGGTTATATTTGAAAATTGATGTATTGCCCGGATCAATTTCTTGCTCTTATTGAATTTCCTTTGTAGCCAAGTAGCTTTGCAAGTTTAGGAATCACATGTATGGAATATAGGAATTGAACTAGCAACTTTGTTTTTTCCCTTTGCCTTTTCTCATATGTTATTACCTGCGATTCTTGTGGGCTCAATTATGGAAGTGCCAGAAAGTGGTTTGAGGTTTTTGTCTTTGAAGTTCGAAGCTTTTAATCAGAGAATGATTTGGTCCTGTTCTTCCCCACTTACAGTAATGTTTTGCACGCACTGGTTTTACTCGTATACCAAGTGAAGTTGGACATCTATCTTTAATACGATGGCCGAGTAAATGTAGACTCAAGAGAGCAAATATAATTGATGGTTCATTCAAAACATGCAAATAAAGTGAAGAAAGATCTTTTCAACAAGGTGTTTCCATTGCAATTCAAAAGGGTCATTACAATAGAAAGCAAATAAAGCATAGTAATTGCCTAAACTAGGGGAAAAGGCTAGAATAAGCAGAATAAAGTCCAACTAAAGCACAAGACTTAGGAAGCAATCCAAATGCATCAGTCACCCACTTGTGCAACTCAAATATGGAGGTATCAAATTGGAGATAATATTACAACGTAAAACGGAACTTGGAGTGACCAGCCTTTGAGATATCAAGGATGAGGTCCATCTTCATCTGTAAGAGTTTCCTCTTCAAAAACCGCCTTCTGTTAACTATTGCATAATGATCTGATGAAATTGCCAACCATCATGGCACCCAAATTCACAGCCAACATAACACACAACCAGCCAGGGTCGCGCATTGCATATTGCAGAGAAATCGTCTCTTTTATTGACTAACCGGGTACATCCAACACCAAGCCAGCGCAAACCACAGAAAGAAGACTTGTCCATAAATAGCTTCATCAGATCACCAGACAGACTTCGACAGTTGAAAAGATCAAGTCTTAGTAAACTACTCTTGTGACTTGTTCTATCCAACAAAATCTTCACTGCAGCATCAGTCACATGAAAGCAGTACCTTAGACATAAATCAGTTAACGCTTTAGCAGCAGACGCAATGGTAAATATAGCTGCATCAGATATTCCAGGAATGCGACCAACATCCAACAATGATAACGTCTTGCAAATTTTCCCCTCAGCACGAAATAAAGCCTCAATTCCCCTGTCAGTTACTCTTTTACAGCCTCTGATGCACAACTGCTCGATGGGTAAGTTTCCCATACGAAGAATAGCAAGACCCGTATCAGTGATATCAGCTTCTGCTAAGTTTAGTTTTGTGAGTGTTGTAACACTGGGTATGTAGAAGAGAACGGAGTCAGAAATGCTTCTGCACCCACTTGTGTCAAGTACCTCCAACTTACTAAATGAGGACAAACTCTCCAAAGCTGCACTAGTGAGAAGCCTGCACGATAACAACCTTAATTCAATTAGGGACCTTGCAACTCCTATCATATTATGAAACGCCAAGTCTGATAATAGAGGTGAAGTCAACACTTCAAATTTCTTCAGATTCTGGCATGACTGCAGAATTGACGAAAACCCAGCTTCAGTAACCTTTACGAATCCGCCAAGTTTCACCGATTCCAACTTTTCACAACCTTCAGAAAGAAGGAACATGCCCATATTGTCCACTCCCTTAAATGTAGTGAGACAATTCATACTACTTCGAACAATTGCGAGGGTAATTAGATTCTTGCAGAGTTTCAGAGCATCTAGTCCAATGTTGGTCAAGTCCACTATCAGTGGATCAGTAAAAGGTCTGTCTTCAAGATCCAGCTCTACTAATTGAGGAAGAGCACGTGCAACCATCACGAGAAGACGATCTGATATAACGTCCAAGACAAGAGATAAGCTTTGCAAGTAGAACCAGGGGATATCCCTGATCTTGTGTGTCGAACGTAAAAATGTGTCTCCTGCCGTTTGCTGTAACTTCAACTTTTTTAAACTCTTGGGCAGAAACATTTCAAGAGGTTGTATATCAAATACATCAAAGTGGGTCCCTCGAATTTTTATTGACAGTGACTACAGGAAAGGAAAAATGTCATAAAATAAACGCTCTAAAGGAAAAACTCTTTGTTTAAAGAGTAATAAGCTTGAAGAGGCACCAGGAACAATTTGAAGAAGAAAGAGAGGAGAAGTATGTCAAAGATGAGAATACTTTACCTCTAACAAGGATAACTTTTGGAGCATTTCTGTAAGTTCTCTTTCGAAAAGTTGTTTTGCTTTAGAACCGACAAATTCAATAAGCAAGTACCTGATCCAGAAAAGGAAAAGAGGAAAGAAGAAAATATACATTGGAAGCAAATCCAGGGATAAATGACAAGAGTATGAAAGCAACATAATATTGGTGTAACCACAATGGACTTAATCATCTTGAGTTTTCCATCTGAAGGTGGACATATAGAGTGAAATTAATGAATGCCAAGTGTAAAAGCAAATGCAATTTGCAGTTTTCTATACCCACACAGCCTAAAGAAGTTCAGATGCCATCAAGGGTCAACAAAAAAAAATCAAATTCAGCAGATAGATGAATGTTCACAAACTAACAATCTGCTTCAGATATATCGAGAAAAAAAATTACAAATCAGCTTCTGCAAGTTGAAATGTAATGGCTCAAGTGCACTATTAGAACTGAATATAATCCATTTATGCAGAGAGAATTTCAGGATAATAACAGTCTGAAAATCCACCAATGGAGGCAATTGACGCCTTCTATTCCCTGATAAAATGATTGCAAGCACTTCTAAAGCTCTTAACATCAAAGATGAGAATTTTTGAGAATGAATGATCAAAAATGAGAATTTATAAACCAGTGAAGCATCTCATAACAATTACCTATATAGGCCAATTGTTGGAAGTCGCAAAACTATAGTTTGACATGGGAAAATACCTTAAGTTGGGGCACCTTTCTCCAATTGCACTAAGAATGTCATAAGACGGAGAGGAACATTTGAGCAAACACAAATCTTCAATATGTTCACCGAGTATATTGAAAATGGAGGAATCATTCTTCATTTGAAGGCAATCAATGGTTAAACTCTTGGCTCCTTTGACCCTACGCATGACATGTTTTAGACTCTCTTCATCCAGATAAAATCCCTGTAAATCAAAGATAACAAGTATTAAATTTCATCCCAGAAGTAGAAATTACATAACTAAACTAAAAATGGTCAAATGGACAGGCAATTACGCCTCAATCCCAATCTATACACATTCTCCATATGCATTTTACTCTATTCAATAATCAGATTCATCGCAAATAGGTCAATGTAAATCAACTAGCAATAACTCAAAATAATTATCGCTGTCAATACAATCAACGTCTCAATCCTAAATTAAATGATCTCCACTACATAAGCCCTGGATTTCTACTCCACTCTATTCACACTCATTTCATTAAATAATAATCAATCAAGTATACAAATCTAAAAAAGCTTTAGATAATCTAGAAACAACATATTTCACTTAACATCAACTAGGAATTGAACTAGAAATAACTTTTTTGATAACCATGGTGTCCAAACAATCTTGCGCTCATCTCAACTAATTCCATGAGCAACAATATGCAAGTAACTCTATACGCGAAATATTTTTGTTAATTTGCTAATTACATCAGTATTATGCTCAGTGAGGCTACTAATTAACTCATTTTATCTACTACATCAACATAATTAGGGCATTCAATTAGAAGAAGAAAAAAATGACCTACAGAAAGATCGAGAGACGATAGAGAAGGGAGAAGTTGTGCGACGGCGGAGTTGAAAGCTGGAGAGACACAAGCAGCTGTGCAAAGAGAACCCAAATCCAGTTTCTCCAATACATGAGCTACTATGTCGAGTGGAAATTCATCCATTGACGGCTCAAAATCGGCATTGGAGCTTCCTCCTCCACCTTCATCTCTACTACGGCGTCGCCGGCCACTTTCAGCCATGGATGAAACATACACCAATACCTAAATCCTCAATTTCCTGCCATTATTCCAGCAAAATCAAAAACGAAACCATCAATTCGTAATTTGCATTTGTTGAAAACAAGTCATAAATTTCTCCATTTTCCATGGCAAATCAACACAATAAAATTTACGCAGTGTAATTTGACGAGTAAATAATATGCAATAAAAATGATATATAAAGAATTTTTTAAAAAACATTTCATTTATGAAATTCAATAATGTAGCAGTAAATATTTAATTTGTTTTCTTGTTAATAAACACTAATGAATGTATACTTGTGATGCTAGATAGTAAAGATTTTAATCTAATAAAAATTGACACTATACTTGATCTTAGCCAAAAGGTCGAGAAAGATTTAAAAACATGTATTTATATGAAAGAGTAAATTTCCAAGATTATCTTCGATAATTTAATAATAATATACTAAGTATAATTTTATAAATATACATTTCTTGGCAAATCAATATAAATTGTTAAAAAAAATAGTACTTTTTGTAAATTAGATTTAGTTTAAGAAGCATCAAAAACAAATAAAATAATTAGACATATCTCGTAACCTTAACTAATTCATCCAATTATAAATTTATAATAAATGATAACAAATTTTTAAAAAATTGACATGCTAGAAGAGATAACAACAACAACAACATACTCAAAAGATTTTTTAGATAAAACCTGAAATGATAAAAATATATAGATAGATCTTATCTTTACCTTTGAGGAATAGCGACTAGTTGAATAACTCTAGAGAATTTTATATTTCAATCTCAGGAACAATACATCATACATATAAGTGTTACTCCTGTAACAGTTAACGGCTAATTTGACTCAATTAATGTCATATAAAATAATTTAGTAAATAACAAGTAGATGTAATAATATTTGAATAAGAAAGTTTTTTCCTTAATCATTTATGTGTAACTCCAACGGTAATTAACGGTTAGTTTGATGAAAAATTAGAAAAGAATTTTTTTTATTTTAAAACAACAATGAGTATTCTTGCGTTACTCTAGTGGTTGGTTATAGGGGTAAATGAAATCGAATCAAAAGTCGCACAAAATCGCAAATAAAAAAAAAAGATCGGTAATTTAATTTGACTTGATTTGCTATAGGAAAATAAAACTCCATTTTGGGTTGGATTTGTTCTAACTTAAAAAGGGCAATCAAAGACCAAATCAATCTGACACCGTACATATAATTTTTAAAATTTATTATATATATAAAAATAATAAACTTATTTTAGTATAATTTAATATTTTAAAATTATTATAATTATTTTTAATATGACTTATTTTACAATATTTATTTTATGCGATTTCACTATAGTCTCAACCAACTTGGATCCATTTGTTTTGGATTTAAAACCCAATCCACTAACTTTCGGACAAAGTTACATATTAGATAAGTCCAGGCCCAGCTAATTTCAAGAAGTGCATGAGATAATTTGTATTCGCGCCAATAGTTGAATTCATTCAATTGAGTACGTGTCAGCTAATATTTTTCGTTTTTATTAGGTTGAGTATAAGAAGTCAAGAGCAATAAAGAAAAAAAATAATAGAAAAGTCACGAGTGAGTTGGTTATTTAGACTAAGGTTGGAAAAAAAAAAAAAGAGAGACAAAAAGAGGATTACTGATTAAGATTAATTTCCATATTCATATTACTTTAGAGCTAACAATGAATTAAAGGCAAAACCGTGTTGGCCACCATGATATATATATGCCTTTTTCTTTTACCCTAATTTTTCTTTTATAAACATAGCATTTACACATTCAAATCATGATGTAATTTAATTAGACATCTAATTGGTGATTAATTAGTTCTATTAGATATTTTTGACATATATGTTGGGAGGAAAATTGTTCATATTTCAAGTCTTTATTACAAAGATGAGTTAATTACAGGAAATAAATCTTCTTTTTTGTTATACACAACAACATCAATTGGTACAGACTATAACTTATCGAAGCTAGCGCACTAAAAATTGTGATATATTTTAAATAATTAACAATTTCACGTAATAAATTTTTTAGAACACACTTGGCGGAATTATCACATATGAAATTGAGTATAATTTTACAAAGTAAAAAGCTCACTTGTTTCTTAACAAAAATTAAAATATATAATCAATTTTATTGAATTGCTGATCAAGACCTTCATTATTTAAAAAGACCATTCACTTCAATTGATTTTTATCGTAAAAAATTAAAATAAATTAAAAAATTCAATATTTCTCCATAATCTTAAATCGT
>JAOTQJ010000099.1:23231815-23287251 GCA_025642045.1 Solanum sejunctum | reverse complement strand
ACGATGAGTCACACTGCTTTGGAGCCAGTAGTAATTCTGTCCCAGATTCTCAACTATGTCTTCACTTTTGAAACTATTTTTCCTGTTTTAATTTTGAACGAATTAACTCTTAAGATAAAGTTTGGAATCGTAGAAGGAAGACAAGACTCTATCTCTTGCCTGGCCATTGAAGAAGGCATCTCGAAGAGGAAAGTAGATAGGAGTTAGATCGAATAGTGCATCGCAATTCTCATTTTATTGTCTTTATCTCATACTACGAAGTAAAAGATAGGATCTTAATTGTTTTATGGTTCCCAACGAGACGTACCAACAAAATTTGATATTTTTTTCAACACTAAGTTACTAAGCACAATATCAAATAGGAGTATTATTTAAGTTGGTATAGGAAATTACGACGAAATTTACACTTGTTAAGATGAATTAAGATTGAAGGCAAGTCCATTGACCCTTACATGATTAACTAAGACTTGTAACAGTAGATTTAGTACTTAATTGTCTCATTAATATATATATATTGAAATGTTGGGGCTACAAGAATATGTAATTGTCAGATAAATTAATAAATATGAAATTGGAGTACAAGTTGGTGTAGAAATTTGACATACATTTTTTGGTCCCTCTTAGACGACAGAAACTTGTGAGTGTTTAACAACAATTGCTCTTTTTATTTTTTTAAACATTAATTTATTAAAACCATAATTAGTAGCCAATTAAAACTAATAAGAGACTTCCAAAATCAAATCTAGTAAGATTCACTGGAAATTAAAATAAGTGGTAAAATATCTTTAAAATTATTAAATTATTGACTATTTGATAACAATCTACCCCTTTACGTTTGAATATTGATGCGGCAAAGAGTGTGAATATGTTCTTTGATAAGCATGTGAAAATAAAAAAAAAATAAAAATTAATTTTTAGATAAGATATTTTCAGTTGTCAATTATCACTTAATTATATATGATGCTTCATCTTAATATAAACAATATACGTTAACGTACACGACATATAACATAGTTACCACATGAGAATTGACTCTATGTCGATTAAATGGATAGAAAATCATGAAGTATCACATTTAGATTTCAATAGATATAAGAATATTAGGTAATTTTTTTATTCTTGCTAATTAAAAAAATAAAATAAATATTTTATAAAATTAATGGTGACATATAAAAAAGAAGGTTGATGTTATGTTTTATTTTTATTTTTTTTTTGCCAACTCAGTGTTCGATACTTACATTGGAGCTCAATTATTATGAATTTATGCGGCGTAGAGCTTCATTTAGGAAAAACACTCTCCATCAAGGATAAGTCTCAAATTTAAAATCTTTTATTAAAAGAGGAGAACGTGATCCAGTACATTATATCCTTTGATGTTATGTTTTATTATATTGATAATGAAGACAAAATATGTGAACATAATTCAAGGAAATTAAATAGGGGAGTTGCCTCTCGTGCACTCAAAAACTTTCTAACAACCACACACCAACCATGATATTTACTACACAAAATTAAAAAACACATGTCCACTTTTTTCCAAATATATTTTCTTTGCATTGAAAATTGCTCACTTTAATTATTAATACAAATTCTTCACAGACGTAGCTGCCCCGCAACCAACTCCCACATGTTCATCCAAACATGGATTATTCTTCCTAATTAAATTAAATATTCTTCTTAATAAAAATTAGTGCTGTATGAAAGACTCTAATCATCATAAACTCTAATAATTAAAATTAAAGAGGATTTTTCAAAATAAGTAAACACTTAAAATATATTAATCTTAAAAAAATAATTATAGTGTGCTAAAATTACTATCAATAGTAACATATTATAAGAAAGGAGCGAACAACATCGAGAGAAAGAGAAGAGAGGGTAATTACATATGTCTATCTGTCAAATAATTAAATATGTATAACTGATATATATAGCAAGCGAGATTGGAAGAGGGAGAAGAAAGGCGCACAATGAGAGGGGGAAGAGAGAGGCGAGCGAGAAAGGATAGAGAGTGGAGAGATATGAATTGTATATATATGTCTATTGAATTGAATATGTATATATGTCAAATAAT
Organism: Solanum sejunctum; assembly: GCA_025642045.1. NCBI lineage: Eukaryota > Viridiplantae > Streptophyta > Magnoliopsida > Solanales > Solanaceae > Solanum > Solanum sejunctum. The sequence continues at coordinate 23,285,180 of JAOTQJ010000099.1, read as the reverse complement.
AATATATATATGCAACTGGTATGTATATATATTTGTATATCTAACAAAAGATTGCATGAAAGATAGCAACAAAATCATGTAATTATAAATTATAATTTTTTCAAATTATATTGATATAATGTAAATACATATCATATGTTTGCCTAGTTATATAATTTATCCTTTATTTAATAGATAGTGAAAATATAAATGTTATTTAGTAGTAACTTATAAACTTACTACTATATATGTATTTTAGTTTAAAAGAAGAAACAATATATTCAAAGGAGAGATCTTTGATTTTGATGTGTATTTTTTCCTCAAAAGATAAAGATTTATGTTGTCTTCTTCACAAATTACTTAAAATGTCTCTTCACGAGTCATGAAAGTATTTATTTCAATCCATGGGGAAAGTAGGATAGTTAATTTTGAATTGGAATTTGTTAAATATGATTACAATTCATGCTTTTAAGTATTATATTTTTTATAACAATATTTATCGACTTCATGATAATTTTTAAAGTACACATGCAATGTATGTGTTTAAAAATAATTTAATTATAAATATGTTCTCTTAAAATATTCACTACAAAACTTGAATTAAGGTAAACAATAATATTTGTTAAAAAGATAGATAGTCGAATTAGATTGATCTTAAATATTAGTTCAGGTGATCAGAATTATTCAAAATCAATTAAGAAAAAGATAATTCACTTTTCTTCAATGACACTTGCACGTCTAGAGTTAAAGCTCTAAAGCGTGAACAACAGAATACAACAATTTGACAGTTTAACATCAAAAATAAAATAACATAAATATGTTTAACTTCAATAATATATCGCTCTAACTGTTTTTTATCAACATTTTGTGGGCAAGTTTCATATTGGTGTTAGATAATGCAACTGAATTTCTTGAATAGTCTTTAACAATATTATCACTTCTTGAGTTAGTTTTTAATTTTGAATTAGGTTCAAAATTTTAATTTTATCTGAGTAGCATATCTAGACTAATCTTATTTTTTTAATTACTTAGTATCAAGATCCTATTTTATGTTATACATATTTCAGTTACCAGACCTGAACATGCAAGGACATTGGAAATCTCATTTTAATTGTCATAAAATTTTATTTTTAGAGTTAAACTATGTATATTTTGATCAATATTTTAAGATATATTTTTTTATCATACTGATATGAAAAAAGTTATAATCAATAATACTTTACTTATAATTTTTTGAAATCTAAAAGTTTATTTTAATTAAAAAATTAAATTAACTTAATCTAAATTAATTTTATTGGCTTTTAAAAAATATAACATGACAATTAAAATCAGAAGAAGAAAGTACTATTTTGATCAATAATCGCTTCATGTATTAATTAGACTCGTTAAGAACCGTTCTATAAATTTTTTTGGAAAAAATGAAGTCAAAACCTCGATAACTTTAAAATTCATGAATAACATCCACAAAAAATTGAGAAATTACATATTTCTATTCCGTCACCTTTAAAATACTTACAAATATTATTAAATGCATGTCAGCTTTACTGAAATATTTGACAAACTCATGAAAGATAATATGGTAAAATTTTTTTAAAAAATGAACCTGAAGTCTCAATGATTCTAAATTTCGTAAACTAATACCGATAAAAAATTTTTAGAAAATGGCTTCCTCCCTCGGTGTTTAAATTTATTAAGGCAAGGAGACAAGTGATACATTTCTTCAACTAATGTGAGCATTAACCATATTTGTCTTTTGTGTCCACCCCCACGAAAGCCAAGGTGGGGGTCCACCACACCCTAATTAAAGTGATTAACCAAAAGGAAAGAAAAAAAAGAAGAATCAAATCCCAAGTTTGACTGGACCCAAATATGAGAAAAAGCAGCATATTTCTTATCAAAAAAATAAAAATAAAATAGACTACGGAGAGTTTTGAGGTGCCAACAAGAAAAGCAGAGAGAAATAGCAAACTCCACACAACAAAGTGCCAATTCTGTTCATTCATCTTTACCTCTACCCTCTTTCCCCTTCATTTTCTTTCTACTTTAAAACATTCTAGTTGAGTTTTGCAGAAACTTTGTTGTTCCTTGTATTGATGTTTTATATTTTAGTATGCACATTTTTTCATGACCTTCCTGTGACCAGCCGACAACTCTGAACATAGTACTCTACCCACCCCAACCCACCCCCACATCAAGAACCCTCTTGTGTACTGTTGTTTGTACAAGTAAAACACCTGCAGCAGCTTCCCATCTATCTGTCTATTGTCATACCAAAAATCTCCTCTTTCTAACAAACTCAAGATTGTGACTTGAAATACACATCAAGAACCTGGTGAAGTTCCTGTCTTTTCATTCATTTCTTGTTTTTTCCACCATCTATGGAGTTCTTTTATTCACTATGTTTGTTTTTTCACCATTAATGAGCAGGTTTGATGGTAGGATGGAGGGGTATTCTTAAATAGTTGAAAGAATTGATTTTTCTGCAGTTGGTTGGTTGGTTGGTGTTTGTTTCAGCAAGATGAGCTATAAAAGAGTCTTAAAGAATTGATTTTTATGCAGTTGGTGTTTTTTTCAGCAAGATGAGTCATAAAAGATGCCATGGATATTTTTCGCCAAATGGGGTGTTGAAAAATGTTGTCTTTATAATAATACTTCTGAGTTGGAGTTCTTTTGTGGTGGTGTCAAATGCAAGAAAACTGGCTGAAAATGATCAAGTAAGGAGCTTAATAGCCTTCAAGAAGTCCTCTGTTGAATCTGATCCAAATGGATTCTTGAATGGCTGGACTTTATCTTCTTCAAGTCCTTGCACTTGGAATGGGATTTCATGTTCCAATGGTCAAGTTGTTGAGCTCAATCTTTCCAGTGTTGGGCTTGGTGGTCCACTTCACCTCACTGATCTCATGGCTTTGCCTACTTTGCTCAGAGTTTTTCTCAATGGAAACCATTTCTATGGCAATCTTTCCTCAATAGCTAGTTCTTGTAGCGTTGAGTTTCTTGATTTATCAGCTAACAATTTCACTGAGGTTCTTGTTTTAGAGCCTTTGTTAAAGTCTTGTGACAAAATTAAGTACCTAAATGTCTCTAGGAATTCCATTCCAGGGGTTGTTCTAAAGTTTGGACCTTCACTGTTGCAGCTTGACTTATCAAGTAACACCATTACAGATTCTGGCATTTTAAGTTATGCACTGTCCAATTGCCAGAATTTGAATTTGCTTAATTTCTCCTCAAATAAACTGGCTGGCAAGCTAAAAAGTTCCCTCACTTCTTGCGAGAGTCTATCTATTCTTGATCTTTCACATAATAACTTAACTGGAGATCTCAATGATCTTGATTTTGGGACATGCCAAAATCTCACTGTCCTCAATTTGTCTTTCAACAACCTTACCTCCACTGAGTTTCCACCCTCTTTGGCAAATTGCCAGAGCCTCATTACACTGAACATTGGCCATAATTCGATCCGAATGGAGATTCCTGCTGAGTTATTGGTGAAGTTGAAGAGTTTGAAGCGATTGGTGCTATCGAACAATCAATTTTTGGATAAAATTCCATCAGAGTTGGGGCAGACTTGCAGCACACTTGAGGAGCTCGATCTTTCTGGAAATCGATTGAACGGTGAACTTCCTTCAACTTTTAAATTATGCTCCTCACTTTTCAGTCTCAATCTTGGTCACAATGAGCTATCGGGCGATTTCTTGAATACTGTTATCAGTTCATTGACAAATATTAGGTATCTTTACTTGCCATTCAATAACATTACTGGTTATGTACCAAGGTCTTTGGTAAACTGTACAAAACTTCAGGTGCTTGACCTCAGTTCAAACATGTTTATTGGGAATGTACCTTCTGAGTTTTGTTTAGCAGCCTCGGGATTTCCATTGGAAACGATGCTGTTAGCCGGTAATTATCTTAATGGCACTGTGCCTAAACAGCTTGGACAGTGTAGGAACCTCAGGAAGATTGATCTCAGCTTCAATAGCCTGACTGGTTCGGTCCCGTTGGAGATTTGGACCCTTCCAAATCTTTCAGAATTGGTTATGTGGGCTAATAATCTCACAGGTGAAATTCCTGAAGGCATTTGCATCAATGGAGGAAACCTACAGACCCTCATTCTCAATGACAATTCCCTCTCAGGGACACTTCCACAGTCCATTGCTAATTGTACCAACTTGGTTTGGGTTTCGTTGTCCAGCAATCGACTATCTGGAGAGATACCACAAGGAATTGGCAATCTTGTAAATCTTGCTATCCTTCAGTTGGGTAATAACTCACTTGCTGGACCTATCCCTCGGGAATTGGGTGCATGCAGGAACTTGATATGGCTTGATTTGAATAGCAATGCTCTAACAGGTTCAATCCCTCCTGAGCTTGCTGATCAAGCTGGCCTTGTTAATCCAGGAATGGCTTCTGGAAAACCGTTTGCTTTTGTGAGAAATGAGGGTGGAACTGAATGTAGAGGTGCTGGTGGACTGGTTGAGTTCGAAGGCATTCGTGAAGAGAGGCTTGACATTCTTCCTATGGTTCACTTCTGTCCATCAACTAGGATCTATTCTGGCAGGACAATGTACACCTTTGCGAGGAACGGGAGCATGATTTTCCTTGACCTTTCCTACAATTCTTTATCAGGAACTATTCCTGATCATTTAGGTTCGTTGAGCTACCTTCAGGTTCTGAATTTGGGACACAACAATTTCACCGGAACCATTCCATACCACTTTGGAGGTCTCAAGATAGTTGGAGTTCTTGATCTGTCACATAACAGCCTACAGGGATTCATTCCAGCCTCGTTAGGAGGCCTTTCATTTCTCAGTGATCTTGATGTTTCAAACAACAACCTATCGGGAGCGATTCCTTCTGGTGGACAGCTGACTACTTTTCCAGCATCAAGATACGAAAATAATTCAGGCCTTTGTGGCGTTCCCCTTCCTCCTTGTGGCTCAGGAACTGGACATCATTCATCGAGTATTTACCATCACGGGAATAAGAAGCCTACAACTATAGGAATGGTGGTTGGTATTATGGTCTCTTTTGTATGTATTATCCTACTTTTTATTGCCCTTTATAGGATTAAAAAGGCTCAAATTGAGGAGGAAAAGAGAGAGAAATACATTGATAGCCTTCCAACTTCTGGCAGTAGCAGCTGGAAACTATCGACCGTTCCTGAGCCTCTAAGCATTAATGTGGCAACATTTGAAAAACCATTGAGGAAACTGACCTTTGGTCATCTTCTAGAAGCGACCAACGGGTTCAGCTCTGAAAGCATGATTGGCTCAGGAGGTTTTGGTGAAGTCTACAAGGCTCAGCTGAGAGATGGAAGTACAGTCGCGATCAAGAAGCTGGTGCATGTAACAGGTCAAGGAGACAGAGAATTCATGGCTGAAATGGAGACTATTGGGAAAATCAAACATAGAAACCTTGTCCCATTGTTGGGATACTGCAAGATAGGGGAGGAAAGGCTTCTCGTATACGAATACATGAAATGGGGAAGTCTTGAATCTGTTCTTCATGATGGCAGGAAAGGAGGGATGTTTCTTGATTGGCCAGCTAGAAAGAAAATCGCGATAGGATCAGCAAGAGGATTAGCATTTCTTCACCACAGCTGCCTACCACACATAATTCATCGCGATATGAAGTCTAGTAATGTACTTTTAGACGAAAACTTTGAGGCACGGGTTTCTGATTTTGGGATGGCAAGGCTGGTAAATGCACTGGATACTCATTTAAGTGTGAGTACACTTGCTGGTACTCCAGGTTATGTTCCTCCAGAGTACTACCAAAGTTTCAGGTGCACCGCAAAAGGGGACGTGTACAGTTATGGTGTCATATTATTGGAGCTTCTTTCGGGCAAGAGGCCAATAGATCCCCGTGTATTTGGTGATGATAACAATCTTGTTGGATGGGCAAAGCAACTTCATAACGAGAAACGAAGTCACGAGATTCTTGATCCTGAGCTAATAACAAATCTATCTGGTGATGCTGAACTCTACCATTACTTGAAAGTTGCATTTGAATGCCTTGATGAGAAATCTTACAAAAGGCCAACAATGATACAAGTGATGACCAAGTTTAAAGAACTACAAACTGATTCAGAAAGCGATATTCTTGATGGCATTTCAGTTAAAGGTTCTATATTCGAGGAATCGCAAGAAAGGGAACCGTAAATCAATGATATGTGATCTTTTTGTGGTTAGAATTCTGTTCTTTTTCTTTTTTTTGGATTGCCTCATGGATAGTAGTAGAAACTTTTATCTTTAATGGTTTTTTACCAGTGAATTGATAAGAGTTTATACTTCAGATTTTTGTCTACTGTGTAAATATTAGAACGCAAGGATGAATGGGAGATGTGAAAATGTTTTTAGATGAATGTGCCTTTTCCTTTTCTGTTTTCCATCTAGTAACATTGATAAATCATCAAACTTAGTCTGTGTCGTCAACTTATATTGCTCGGAACCTTTAAAAATTATGTGGGGTGTTGTGTTGGATACTCCAAAAAGTGTTCCTCTTTTTGGAGGATTCAACACGAATACAACAACATTTTTGGAGGATCAAAGCAACATAGTCATAACTCAGATTTTGAACCTTCCATGCTACTCATCTAATATTTAACTTATGTTTACCAATAGTCCAATATTTTTGTTTTCTCTTGGAAAAAAATACAGCTTACAGAAATGCAAACTAAAGGCGACTTGTCTATATATAACAACTATCCTCTAACATTAGTGGAGCTTTGCCGTAGTGGGTAAAGTTATTGTCATGTGAATGAGAGGTCACGGATTAGTGTTGTGGAAACAACCTCTTATATAAATTGCAAGCTAAGGCTGTGTATAATGGACTTTAGTCCTTAGACCATGCATAGTATAATTTTAGTGCATCGTTTGCCCACTATAACAATCAAACTTTTTTTGGTATCGATTTCTCATATTATGTTAGACCATATGTTCTCTATAACAAACGACGCCGTTATACGAAACTTCAATCGTATTCAGATTTTTTTTAATTATTATTATTATTATTATTATTATTATTATTATTATTATTTTGTCAAAAAAATGGTTTCTTTTTTCTACCATCACTTTCTTAAACTTGAAGAAAATGACTTTTGGTTTTGTACGAAGACTAGTGATTCTGCTTTTTCATGTTCTTCTTTGGACAAATTTAGATAAGTTACTTTCTAATTGCTTATCTTTTTTGCTTAATCATAACAAATAAAGTGATAAAACGCCGTCAATCTTGGTTATGATCAACATTTTGATTCCATTTTTTGTTTGTTTATAGTCACATGATTCTTTTTCTAGAATCAATCCGACATTTAATTGAATTCAATAACTTTAATACATATATAATCATCAAAACTCGTAAATTGTTACAACTTTTTCTTGTCACATTAGCTATAAGCCTGTCTATGAATTCGCCAAAACTTAGGTAATTTTGACCCTAACTCCAATTTATGTATTTAAAATATTGTTTTTTTAAAAAAAAAATTAAAACAAAATTCAAAATCTTATTTTCACCTTTGCTGTTTACACTAATAGGTAGGTAGGAGCTATAATTTGGAGTAGTTATTGACTTTATTTTGTAGCTTATTTGACTTAAAAAGAGGAATATAGGTCAAGATTTTGGCACATGACATTTTAAAATATATTATTATTGGATAAATTCAATATAATAAATTCACGTTGATGACATTTTTTCCAAAAAAAAAAAGCCACCCCATTCAAAAATTATGTGGATGTATATCTATGAGAGGCCCACTTATATACATTTTGAGGGTCTCTTTATAAATATATTTCAAAATAAGTAGAACTTTACATCATTTTCTATTTTCTATTTGTTGACAAATTGATCAAAATGAATTGCGTGATCCTAAAGAATTCAGAATTAAAAAAAAAAAGAATTAACTACATCGCAATCTCAAATAAGTTAGGATTAGTTATATGAATCTACGCTTCTTCATTTAAGTTTATTTCATATCATTATATTAAAAAGATAAAAGCAAAAAATGAAGTTGGGATAATTATCTTTTTAAGTTTGTTTATAAAATATGTACTGTTTTTAAACATATTTCAATTTATCATCAAGATATACCATATTTTGAAAGTAACAGTACTTTGTATAAAAAAGAATTATATATGTAATATGTACATATTATAAATGTATAAAAATATATTATACTTGTTTTCGTAAAAAAGTTGCAAAAAATGAATTATGCATGTATATAATATAGATATATTGCACTATATATAAAAGTAATTTTGCATGTAATATAAATGTATTAAAAGTGTTTTAAAATGTATTAGTATTTAGGCTTGTTTTGATTAAAAAAAATATGCATTACATATTAAAAGTGAATTATACATGCATTGAAATTATATAGCTATACATGATAAATATATTTTAAATATAATATATTTAAGTAAATCTCCCTTAAATATATATAACTTTATCTGTATGAACTTGCTCATACTGTTGATCCAAACCAAAATAAAAAAAATTGCGATTAGCCAACAACCAACGTAATTTTATTACTTCATGATGAATTTACGCAAACACAATAAAGTAATTAAAATAGGTATCACATGGCTAGGCCCCAAGTTCCACACCTAAATGAATTTGAAAATATTTGAATAAAATGTTAAGAGAAAAATTGATCAAAACTATTATTGGACATGAGTATCATTGCAATTACCAATTGGTGGTCCTAAAGGGAAGTTTCATAGATGGTGATCATTAGCTAATTGACACTAAAGCTCAATAGTGGTGTAATCCATTCTATTTTGTCCTTAAAACATTGATCAAAAGCTTTGATTTGCCATATTCAATTATACAATCATTTTCAAAATGTTACATTATGAGTCATGACTTTACTTTCTCTTACTTTTACATTAATTGATTGAATGTAACTAAATCTTGTCACCTAAGTTAATCTTCAACTTCTAATACAAATTTCTCAATAGAAGTAACAAAAAGATTAGATAGAGTTGGGATTTGAATTAAGGGGATTCAAAATTTGAAAAAGCAAGCATACGAACTAGTTGAAGAGAGTTTGTCATGTACTATGAATAGATAAAAATTAATTTCAACTATATATAAATAGTATAATTTTTTGCTGAAAAGGATTCGGATAAACCCCCTAGCTAAGGAGTGACTCCGCCACTGATTGAGAGAGGAATAAAACCTATCATCCATATTTTAAAGACTTTGTTAATTGGGACCATAAATTCAAGACTATCCTTTTTCTGAAAGACTGGGCCCAAGCTGAAGATGTTCAGTTTGGTAGCCTAAGCCCATGCAAAAAATGGGCTTATACGAAACATTAGATAAATAACCCGGCCCACTATAAAAATGTAAAGCTTCCAAATTCTTCCTTTCACCAATTTCATTATTGTGGGATCTTAATAGTTCATTTTGATATTTTCACTTTATTGACGAGGGTTTGAGTCTTTGGATTATAATCCCTTAAACCTCTCCATGCAATAAAAATGTCCAAAAGAAGTGCACCAATAAATTTGCGCTTAAAAGTATAACTCGATGTATAAATCTTAATGGGATCTAAGAAAGGATCGTATCAAAAGATATGAAAAAAAGGAAAAAAAAAAGGATTATTTTGTTGGAATTGGATTAAAATATATTGCATTTAAATAATTGTGTGTACTGCTGTACAGGGGAAAGATAGCGTTGTGTGACTAGAAAAAAGACAAAGAATTGGTCTAAATAAATAACCTCTATTGACTAGGTCTGCAAAATGCCAAACATTGGACTGCCATTCAATAAATAAAACAAATACTCCCAACAATAAAAAAGATACATTAAAAAAAAAAAACTCCTTGGTATATCTCTACTTCCTTGAATTTTTGAGAAAATAGATAAATATCTCCCAATCTATTAGTTTAATTTTTAATTACACATTTATATTTTATAGGAGTCTTATTTATCCCCTTAAATTATTTTAATATGAAATAATTATCTTCCTAAAAAATTAGGACTAATTATATGTTAAGCTGTGTAACACACACATAAAATTACTGTACATTCACTTTAATTTTTTTTTTCTTTTTTTCTTATAAATTGTAAACCTAATCTAAATTAATAATAAAATACTCCACTATAAAATTATGTAAAGTTCTTATTTTTATCAAATCTAAAAATTTAAATTTATAAAAATCATTTGTTTTCTCTGAGATCCTAATATTTTCTTTAGATAATAAAAGAAAATAGGGAAAAAATCTATACACCAAACTAAAGAAGAAGAAGAACTTCATAGCTATACTACATAAAGTTTTGATTTATATAAATTCAAAATTCACAAATAAATACAAGTGTGAAAAGCAAATTTGATAACAGTGAAATTGAAAGGTGAAATTTCGGATTCACCATTATTGGTTCAAATTCCAAAATTAAAATTCAAAAAAAAAATTCAAGAGTACAAAGCAAATTTGATAGAAAAGAAATTGAAAGGTGACATTGGGGATTCACCTATTGTTGGTTCATTGTGATTTGAAATTTTTTTTCCTGAAAATGTGAGGAGTTCAAGAAACTTGAACTCCATTTTTGAGCTTTATATATGAAAATTTCTTGTGGGTGAGGTGATTATTGTTATAAAAAATTATTAATATATGCTAACTAAATATAAAGAAATAGCTATAAATCTATTCGGAGCTCCTAGAGATGAAACTTAGAAGACCACCACCGAAGGACTTTGAGAAAAGTTTGAAAAAACTATGAGATGAATATGAAATTTTTTGATATTAGAAAAGGAGAAAGAATTAAAAAAATTGAATTAATTTATATAATCTCCAATTGAAGGGCAGCACATGGACTATTTAATTAATTTTTGCCATTTTATAGCTTTTTTTCCAACCCTTACATGCCTACAAGAGGTGTATTCACCTTCTTGAACAAATCAGGGGTTAGGGGTTATAAAATATCGAAAATAAAAAATTCAAAGGGTAATAGGATTGCTATGAAATATAAGTGTGTAGTTGAGAATTGATTAATATGTTTGGAGGGGGGAGGGGGGATTTGGTTGTTTTCTCTTGAATTTTTCTATTTTTTTAATATATATAATTAAATTATTTTTTGCAAAATAATGTCAAATCACATTCTTGAGTCCAAGGTTTACAAAAACATCTTCTGCCTTTTAAGATATGAATAAGAATGTCCAGACCTGATTTGTAATGTTAAATGACTTTATTTATTTGTAGAGTCATAGTCATTCTAAAACGTTATATTTTCAATCGAATTCAATAATTTTGATTTAATTTTTCTATATAAAAATTTATTTTAATATGTGTGAATAATTTATAAAAAAATACATAATTACACCCATTTATTTATCATATTTTTCGTTATTCTCACTCATTTCCAAAAATTTCAAAAATTTCTCCTTTCCATCCCATCCGGATACATTAATTCTGATTCTTAAGTTATCTCTGTGTTCAATATATCATGCTATAAACGTTACCTGCTTATACTTAAAAAATTTAATTTAATAGTTTTTTAATCCAAAACTGAATTAACACATTTAAATTACCGAATTAATATATTCAAATTATCATATTTTATAAGAGATTTCTATAAATTTAAAAAAAATAAAAAAATAATAATTAACTCTTTACACTATTAATTTAGATAAATTATACATAATTTATTCATGATCAAATGTCTGATAGAGAGGTGACAATGTGCACATGACATTAAGGACTTAATAGATTATAGAATAAATTAATATAAGAAATCTAGTGGTCTAATTGTCAGCTGTTAATGATAATGCACCCTAATTAGCAATACTAATTATATAAAATTAGATGTCAGAAAAAAATTCGAGTGATTGTTTGATTCTATAATGAAACCCCCAATTAGCATGTTATTAGATTCCACTAATTTAATTAAACTATACTTACTATAATTAGATTCCACTAATTTAATTAAATCATTTATTAATTAATTGTGTTATTCATTTCCTTTTCCCCGTGATAATCCCTAGATTAGTAATTTATTAGTGCTAATTTTAGTCTTTTTCATAAATACATTAATTGCTTATCTTTTTTAAAAAAAAAAAATACTTTCAGTTTTTCTTTTATCTCCCATTTTATTTATACTTTTCTTAATGTATAATGTTTTATGCGTTATACTGATTTATGAATAACAAATTATTAACTATCAATTTCAACTTTTAAATAATATTATGATATGATTTAATTTATATTTTTAAGAATATTTTTAAAAAATTAAAGTTAAAAATATTTAAAAGTTGAAGGTATATTTGAACATAAAATAAATTTGAATTTTTTTTAATAAAAACTCTATATTCAAGTTTGAAGTTTAAATTATGGATTAGTTGATAAATAATTAAAATAATTTTCAAATTTGTCTTGTAGAACTCCTAGGGTTTGCTTTTTTTCTTAGAATATAGATCTCCCAACTCCTCTTTTATGCAATTAATAACGAATAACGATCATTAAATTATTGAAACATTTTCTAGTCAAATTTTTATTTTCAAACAAGTCAAATTAAATGTTTGGTCTTCACCTCGTGTAGGAAGAATAAAATTGAACATTAATAATAGCGACATTGACGAATTTTTAGAGATAAAGAAAAAATTTCTTGAAATATTCAGGTAAGATAAAGTTTACTTCAAATTTTAACTACAAAAATGCTCATGTGAAGCATTAAAAAAGAACTAAACGTTGCAAATCAAATAAAATATATAAAGTTATCGTATTAAAATAAATCGCTTAATCGATGTCAACTATATCAATGAAGAGGACATACAATATCACTCGCTTAGGTCTATTATTGAAAATTATTAATATTTGTTAAAGTTCAATTATATGAATCATAGTTATATCATTTCAACTTATCATGTCATCATTATAATAGATACAAATAAAAATAATAATTACAGATTTTTATTCTAACAAAGCCAATATAGTAAATACACATTTGACAAAAATTCAATAACTTAGGTTCGAAGTTTAAACTTTATATTTGTATTGATTCTTTTATCTATATATGTTATGGTTAATCTATTCAAAACTCAATAAATAAAAATATTATAATACCAATTCAAAAACTAAAAATTCTAATTTCACCTATTCAGGGGTGAAACCAACATACATGAGGGGGTTCATTCGAACTCTCTTCGACGAAAAATTATATTATTTATACAAGATTAATTTATCTATATATAATAGATATCAAACGTCGTTCTATTAATTTATATAATTATTCTTTAAATTTTGAATCTTCTTAATTAATAACCTGACTCTACTACTGCACATTTTAAATCTTTCCTATTACACTAAATATCACTAGACCATTTAACTTATAAAACTGGAAATTTCCAATAATTTTTTTGTACTTTTTTCTAAACATCGTGGAAGTCAATTTCTGTGATGTAGAATAAAATAGCCAGTTCATTATCAATCATTCTATATTTGATTATAAAATATCGTATTTATTATGGTTACACTAAAAAAGTAAGTCAATGTCCCCCACCATCCACCTCTAAATGATTCCAAATAAATGGTCTATATTACGTTGTTCCTATCTTTTTTTTAAAAAAAACCAATGATACTGTACCACGTAATACGTACATAATACATTATACCAGTCAATACTACAAATTTAATTTTAATGTCTCGGGAAAAGGCCAAATCAATCCATGAAAGTAAGAAAGAAGGAAAAAAATTAAATCCGATACTATTAATTTACCGCGTAAGGGCGGGTAATAGACTTTAAGTTTCGATAATTGCGTTAAGTTTATTTGTCTATATTTTTTCTTAGAAATAATAAATAATCACAATCTCAAATCATAATATGATATAAAATTGTATTTATAATTTGTAAGTTATATACATATTATTGATAAATTTCGCCTAGTTTTATTTTTATTTTTTTGTATATTTTTAAACTATATAAATACACATCAATAATATCAAAGCTCGAATATCGGATCATAAAATACATATTAACAATATTTCATGAACTATAATAAAAAGGTATCATCCTTGAGTGGATAATCATTAATTAATCACTTTTTGCATTTAGACAAGTAATGAAACATAAAAACATTTATTACATAATTATTCTGTTTTACCTACTTTTAAATGAGGTAAGAAGTCTATTTTCATGTAAAACTCTCATTATCACACAAATAATTACATAGATAATAAATAGAAAAATTAATGCAGTAACAAAGAATAAATACTAACTCGTACTAATTGATTTTTACACTAATATAAATAATTTAACTTTAGTAGGTAAAGTTAAAATAAAAATATATATCATTAAATATTGAGTACAAATAGATTTTATCATAATAAAATTGAAATATCAATTTTCGAAGGAGAAACTCATACCAAAAAAGTAAAAAAAGATAAAGATTGATTTCAACTTTTAGTCAATTAAAATCTACCATCATATTAAAAGAATCATATTCATTTAATCATCCATTAAATTTATCCCCTACTTAGGTTTCATCCAAAACATTAATCATGAAGAAAAAAAGCGACTATGTCTGCTTCTTATTTATTGATTCAAATCTTGAATAATAATACATTTATAAAAGTATCTAATAGCTAAAAAAAAAATATGTCAAAATATATATATCCTGATATGAATATATATAACATTATTAGTAATACTTTAATCATTCTTAATCATAAATCTCATAGATCATTAATTTAATTTACCTTCTATAAAAGGAGGGGGCTCTCTACATCTTTATAATTAATGATTTTACCTGAAAATAAAAGTACTTGTTAAAATTTATTATTGTTCCCAAAAAGAAAAAAAAAAAAAAATAGTTGCAATTACTGTATTTTGCCCATTTGTCCGTTTTATCACAGCATGTTATTCCTCAAAATTAGCTCCATCAGTCAAACTATCCTTCCACGTGGCCTTCTATTATTGGTTGGTCAGACTTGGATAACATTTTTTCCATGTCGAGACCCGGTTTTTTTTGCCCTTTAGCCCGGCCCATCAAATCATGGTCTAATTTTAATTTGAACATTTTTATTCTTATAAATAAAATTTTGAATTAAATATACATACTATTCTTTAATTTTGTGATTTTGAACATCAAATATGAAAAATTAAAATTAAAAAGTTGATAAAAAAGAGACATTTTTCATAAGAACGAGGCAAAAAGCAAGCCAGATAAACTGAAACTAACGAAATAATAAAGATAAAAAAATTCATAATTGTGTGTATGTTGCAATCAAGGGTGTGACTTAGTGTGAATGATGTTGGTTGAGCACCCAGAAGTCTCTGGTTCAATTTTCAAGACTAAAACACTTTTTCATTTCGGATGGAGCCAAAGATTCACTATTTTTTGGCTTTAGCGTATGATGAAATAAAGCAAAATAGTTCTTTAAACTATTTGCGCTTCTTTCAATTGTGAAGTAATAGTTAGTCAATGCAACTTTTGACGCTCATCATGGGTCATCCAAAAACAGTCGCGCTATGTTTTTAAACATAGGGGGTCAGACTGCGTACATTAGACCCCCTCTTACTCCGCAATGGGCGAGAGCCCTTGAGGCATTGGAGTAATGTTGATGTATAAGTAAATTTTGTGAGAAAATACACACTCATTAAAAAAATATTCAAGACGTAATTTAAATTATATTTTTTATTATTTTTCTTTTGTTTATTTTCAAGTAGTGCAATTTATTTCTTATATAATACTCGTATAACACTTTATTAAAGGATAAATATGAAAAAATTCAAATATTTATCTTAAATTTTAAACAATAAAATTTTTTAAAAAAATTTAATTCATATGGTATAGTAGGAGTAAATGATATATTTTAATCTGTTTTAATCTTGGTAGATAGAGTTAGTCAATATCTATGATTAGTGAGAAATAATATGCATATCATAGAATCGAGATGTGTAAAAGCTAGCTCAGACACCATAAAAAAACAATTGTATTGTATGTTATAAGTCTCATAAAAAATCCCCAATTTCATTTGTTCTCTCTTCCAAAAGATTCCAAAACATTTAGAGGTCCACCATAACATCCAAACACACCCCACTTCCAATTTTTATTCATATATTCCTATAATTATTCATTTTCTTTTGCCTAATCAATCATAATGTTGTGCCCAATCTAGCTATTTTTCCACAGAGAGAGAAAAAGAAAGAGAGAAAGAGGGGAGAAATTGACAGCAAGTTGTGGAGGGAGGAAGGATTGCTTTTGCTTTTTCTCATTTGTTTCTTGGAAGAAAGTCTTTGCTGAAGGGAAAAAAATAATCCCATAACCTGAGACTAATCTCTGTTGGAGGTCAGGCCAAAGGGTATATCTTTCTTCATTTTTATCATTCTTTTCTTTGACTGTCTTTTTTATGTTTATTTTGTTATTCTTTGATCATCACTTTCTAATCATTGGGGTTTTTATCTGCTATCTGCCTGTTTCCTTTGTTTTTGATGACCCCCTTTGCCTGGAAAATGATTTTTTCTTTCCCTTTTTGTTGTTTCCTTATTTGTTAGATCCTGATGTGTTGCAAGATTTAGTGAAGTTTCAAACTTTGCTATCTATAATCAGATTAAGGCAGGAGAAGTTGTTTTTTCTTGCAGGAATTGCATGTTTTTTCAGCTGCCCTAGATCAAAACTCTGCTATTGTGGAATGTAATTAATTTATGGCTGTTTGTTTTCCTTTGATTGGCTTTTTTGATAACAAAAGGAAAATCTGATCGAGGGGTATATGTGAATTCTTTATGCTGTTGTATTCTGATTCATTGATTTAATGGTAATCCCAAGGGAATATTAGTAGCTCAATTGGTTGGTTGATTGGCTGGCTATCTGAACATTCATCTTGTTGGTGAGGGTTCAATTCCCACCTTGTAATTTCTTACCTGACCCCCAATTTAGAAATAAAAAAAATGATAATCCGAGAGTCATTCGTGTTTCTGGTGGATATAGAAGGAAAATAGATTAATGGAGAGGATAGTTTTGAGATCTTTGCTCTGTTATATCTGAAGCGTGTGCTCACGCGTGCGCGCACACACACGAGACTTGAGAGAATTTACTGCAAGAATAACCACTGTTGTTCAGGAATATTTGCTATCTCTTCAAAATAGGAAACAAATAAGTTAAAGTACCTAAAATGATTATGAGTGAACGGCTAAGTGTCTAATAGCGGAAGTAGCTTTAACGCCTCGAGTATCACTCCTCCTTTGACATTGTTAAAGAAGCATTCAAGATATGTCTGTTTTAAAAAATTGGTGTAATTTAGAATCTTTGTGGCGTTGTATTCATTTCATGTTCCTCCGTGTTGCAGTTAATTTGGCGTTTGGGCTGCTCATGCTAACAGTGTTGACAAATTGATGGGTGGATTTGATGATCATGTTGCCATTATGGGAGATTGGATGGCTCCAAGTCCAAGTCCAAGAACATTTTTCTCTTCGCTGCTAGGTGATGATGTTGGGTCAAGATCAACTCTTGAGGGCACCAATGAAACTAAACGTGAAAACATAGCTTCTGGACCTCAAGAACATGTTGGCAATTCTGATGGAAATGATGGAGCACAAGCTGCAATTACTGAACAACAACCAGTGAAGTTGGGTGCACTGTCTGACCCGAAAATGAGCTCTCGCGGAGGAGGACTTTTGGAAAGAATGGCAGCTAGAGCTGGATTTAATGCCCCAAAGCTGAACACGGAGAGTCTTAGACCTGCTGATCTGGGGCAGAATCAAGGAGTTCGATCTCCTTATTTAACTATTCCTCCTGGTCTTAGTCCAACCACCCTGCTAGAGTCACCTGTTTTCCTCTCGAATTCACTGGTATGAATACACCTTCTGTCTAACCTTTGATCCCCAACACATAACTGATTTTCCAGATTTAGGTTGCTTATTATTGGTTGTTTCTGAACTATGTTATGATGGTGGAAGTTTAAGAGGCATGCCAACATTAAATAGAAGGGATACAACAGACAAGTTTAAATAATATAGGCTATTGATTCTGCAATGTAATAAGAGTAGTTGTGACTATGATTAGAGTTGTTCTTGGGTGATATAATGAATAGATCTAGTGAAGACATATATTTGTATCTATTTTATAGTTCTACCTTACCAACTTCTTTAATTTTTTTAAGCAAGAGTCCATGATGTTCTATGCTGCGATTTGTTAAAATGTACTACTCCCTTCGTTTCTATTTGTTTTTCTGGTTTTGACTTGACACGAAGTTTGAGAAGACTTTTGAATCATGTGGTTTAAACTAAAGATAAGTTAATCTTAACATGTCATACGGAAAGTTAGAACTAAAGAGTTGCCAAATATGGGAAGAGATATTCTCTTTGAAACGGAGAAAGTAATATATAAAACTGTATAAGGATATAGATTACTTGCTTAGATAGCTCTTTGTTAATAAGTAGTTGTCATGGTATTTTTAGAAAACACTAGCTCATAAATAAAAGTCAGATGCTTTTACTTATTCACGAGTCTTTGTATGGTGTGTCATTGTCACGAGCATTCTCTTTTACTGGGATTGAATTCCTTCATTTTATCAAAGTCCATGCAATTCTTTTCTGCATTTACTGAATGGAGGCTTTCCTCTTCTGAGTTTGTAGCATATGCATTATAAAATGTTTTTTAAAACTAGCGGTCTCTTACCCTTGCACTGCAATGTTCATCTGCAATAAAATCTGTCTTCCGTTCATCTTCCACTTGCTTTATATTTTACCAAAGCAAAACCAAATGTCAGAGTTTTAAGAAGTTGTGTCCTAAAATTTCACATCATGATCCATATATTGGTTTTACTATTTATTTGATCTTCTAATTGAAGTTTTCAGAACTCAGAAAAGAGATTCAAGGGCTGTAGTTATTAGTTTCTGATATGTATACTGCATTTTAATTCGTTTGTCTTATTTTCCTTTTTAGTCAGTTTGAAAAAGAATGCCCCTTTCCCTCTTCGGTAACTCTTTAATTCTGACTTTTCCCATGGCGTGTTTAAGACCACAAGATTAAAGAACATTTTGGTTCATTCTGCATATCTTCAGGTCAATATCACAATATTCAAGTCTTATTTACTTTCTTAAATTTCGCGTCAAGTCAAAACTAAAACAATAGGGAGTATCAGTTTGGGGCACTATTTGCTTGAATCATTTTGGCTTTGGTCTAATGCAAAGGTTACTTCTTTTGGGTGCTTGTACATCTGTGTGTAATTCCCGTTCTTCTGAAGCTGAAGTATTCTTCTTCAAGGTTCTCTTTCATATAAAAGTTACTATCAATGTCTTGCAGGTGCAACCATCCCCAACAACTGGAAAATTTCCATTTTCCTCTGGCATGGAGAGTAGGAACACAGCATTGATGATGGAGGATCCAGATAAGAGGAAAGAGAATGCTTTAGAGAGTATGAATTCATCGTCCTTTTCTTTCAAGCCAGTTCCAGAGACTGCTCCATCTCTTTTTCCTGGCGCGACAAGCAGAGTAATCTCTCTCTCTGTCTCTCAAATGCACTCTGCGCAGATATTCTGTTTGTTTCCAATATCCGAGCTTGTTTGTTAGTCTTGGTTGCAGGTGAACCCATCCAATTTTTCTCAGCAAGGATTTCCAAACATTGAAGTTTCAGTTCATTCACAGAACTCACTTTTATCTCACCATGTGGAAGCTGCACAAAATCCGACTCTGAATGGAGCACTTCATCAAGAATCTGATTTCCCTAGATTTTCTGCTGAGAAGGATGTCACGAGTAGTAATGTTGCACCAGAGTCGAGGACCTTTCAGGCAGTCGGTAGTAATGTGGAGCATTCTCCACCTCTCAATGAACTGCAAGATGAGGACATTGATCAAAGAGGAGGTGGAGATCCGAATGTTGTTGGTGCCCCAGCAGACGATGGTTATAATTGGCGAAAATACGGGCAGAAACAAGTTAAAGGGAGCGAGTATCCTCGAAGTTATTATAAGTGCACACATCCAAACTGTCCAGTCAAGAAGAAAGTGGAGCGTTCTCAAGAGGGTCATATTACTGAGATTATATACAAGGGAGCCCACAATCACCCAAAACCACCACCTAACCGTAGATCAGCCCTTGGATCCACAAATTCACTTGGTGACCTACAGGTGGATGGTGCTGAACAAGGTGCTAGTGGTGATCTGGGTCGGGCAAACATCCAGAAAGCACCTGGTGCTGGAGGAGGTTTTGATTGGAGGAACAACAATCTTGAGGCAACATCATCAGTGAACTTGGGCTCCGAGTACTGCAACAGATCTGCCTCTTTCCCTGCTCAGCATGACACCCAGTTGGAATCAGGGGATGCAGTAGATGTGTCGTCAACTTTTTCAAATGATGAAGATGAAGATGATCGTGCAACTCATGGCAGTGTATCACAAGGTTATGACGGTGAAGGAGATGAGTCCGAGTCTAAAAGAAGGTTTCTTTATCATCATTAACCTTAATGAATAAGATTTCCAAAATTCTACAAATTGACCTGATGACTAAACTTTTTATCATCTCTTGTTAATATTACTAGGAAGGTTGAGACTTACTCTGCAGATATGACTGGTGCCACAAGAGCCATCAGGGAGCCAAGAGTTGTGGTTCAAACTACAAGTGAAGTGGACATCCTTGATGATGGATACCGCTGGCGCAAGTATGGGCAAAAGGTCGTTAAAGGGAATCCAAATCCAAGGTTTGTCAAAAAATTGTAACACCAGAATCCTGAATTGACTTGTAAAGTTTGCTAAAAAATGATGGCTTTCCCGTTTGGCAGGAGTTACTACAAGTGCACAAGTGCTGGCTGCAATGTCAGGAAGCATGTTGAGAGGGCCTCACATGACCTGAAGTCGGTGATTACCACCTATGAAGGGAAGCACAACCATGATGTTCCTGCAGCTCGCAACAGCAGTCATATTAATTCAGCGGCCTCCAACACTCATCCAACTCCAGTACCTGCCCCTGCTCAAAACCATTTACATAGGCCTGAGCCTGCACAACTTCAGAATGCCATGGCACGTTTTGACAGGCAACCTTCACTGGGCTCATTTGGTATGTCAGGGAGGCCCCAACTTGGACCTACCCCAGGATTTAGCTATGGAATGAACCAGCAAGGCGGCCTATCCCATCTAGCAATGGCTGGATTTCACCCTCATCAAAACAAGCCAGGGGAGGTTCCTGTTCATTCCTATCTAGGACAGTCGCAACCCATGCATGATATGGGATTTATGTTCCCAAAGGAAGAGCCAAAGGTGGAACCTATGTCGGATCCTGGATTGAACCTCTCCAATGGCTCATCAGCTTATCAGCAATTTATAAACAGGTTGCCGCTTGGACCTCAGATGTAAATTTTTAGTTTTTGCCTTTTCTAAAGAAAAGAAAGTTAGAGATGCTGATTTTGGTATTTAATGGGCATACCTCCTATACAAAGTCCTATAATTGAAAAAATTTTAAGCTATATTTTATCTTCTTTTTTTTTTTTCTTAAATACCAGCCATTTATTTGGTGTTTGTGCTTCAGCTTCTTGTTATACTGACAACAGTTTCAGGCTGTAACATGGAGAAGTTCCATGTCTCATCTCTCTTCATCGTTCTTTGGAGGCTAAGGTTTATGTCCTCCGTGTACCATGATGTGCATGCAACTTTTTTGGGAGTAGAAGTTGCAGCAAGACATTTTATGTTCCTAGCTGGAAATCAGTACCATATTATGTTAGTTGTTGTGGCATAAGTCTAATAGTAATAGAATTACATGTGTTCCATGGGACATACTATTAGTTCCTCTGTTTCATTTTGTTTTGCCCTTGTATTAAAAATCAAATTATTAGTGTTTTTTCTCTGTGTCATATAAAGGTCCGACATGTTAGGCACAAGGTATTTAATGTCCGAATGTTATGATTATTAAATTCGTTGCTTGCCAAACTACTAGGCATGCTTCTAATGAATTTCACAACCTTCTATCAGCAGTAAATTGATAAATATATATATAATTTATTAATTTTGTTATTGATTTAACATATTTAAAAATTAAATTAATCGATAAACATCCTAAGGGCTTTGGATGTGAGGAAACACACTTCATTTACTGACAATCAAATTGTAAATGCTAGATGCATCTTTGGATGCACAAGCTTGTTTGTTTTGTTTCTCGTCTATTATTGCCGATCGCATATCACCTAGTAATATTCTTCAATCATAATATTAATATCCAATAATGGAAGGGTACTCATTAGCATATCCCTTATGTTTTAAATTATTATGATTAGAGAAAAGCAAGCCATAGACTTTCATGAAAAATATGTAAATGGTTAAAAAGGAAACCACCCAATAGTAAAAGTAATCTTAACATCATATCAAAAGAGACATATGAATAGAATTTCATCTAGTTGTGTATATACTAATAGTTCATGGTAATTTCTCGCATTTTGATATTATCCTGATCTACCAAGTATATATTTCATGTACAAAATGTAAAATATCAAATTTACACTGGTCACTACTGCCTTTCCGAGGAGTACAACCAAAACTATTGAGGAAAATTTATGCTATCACGCTCGGGCTCTCTAGGCAGCCTGGTGCAGCACGTCCGCTCCAGATACAAACAGAAAGGACCTACGCACATTAAGTTAAGAATATACAGTAAATCGGATATTACCTACTGAGGTCCAACCAAGATCCTAAATTTCTTGTTGAAGCTTGCTTTCCCAGTCTCAGATTTGAGGAGTGCAGCAAAGTTGCATACACCAACCTGATGCCAAATTAGAACAAACGCAAATTTCTTGTTGAAACTTGCTATTGATATTCTTCAGCAATTATGACCATTCATTATGATCTGCTCGTCTTGTTCTTCTTCATTCTTCTGGTGGACTGACTTTCGTCGACTAACTTCATCCCTGTGGCATTCATTACATTCAGACACTGACAATACAAAACCCAAACACTTACTAAACAATTCAAAATCCACAAATGAATAGTTTTCCTCTCTTTTTGGGAGAAAGGTAACAGTCTGTTAGTCATCAGCACAAAAGCTGTGCGGGAAGCCAATTTACATTTTAAAACATATGTTCTCGTTCATCTTACAAGGATCCAAAAATATCCTATAAAGTTCCGCTCCATCTACATAGTTTTGTTAATACCAAAAAATATAATTCGTACTAATTTTCTTTGATTTACTTCTGTCTTCAACACCTAGTATTTCTCTCCTTTTTATTTACTTTGTTAATATAATAATGTTCTATTGGAATAAGAAGCAGGCTAACACGACCAAAGAAACATAGTATAACATACAAGCTCACTATGAGAAATTTACACAGAGAAGATGCAAAACCTGATTGACTCCTCTACTGAATCATAATGCAGAAGAGCAATAATTCTGCGTTTTCTTTCACTGCTGAATTCTCCACCACGCTTGACCACAGGCAATTGTTTGATTCCTTTGGCTTCCATTAGTTGCTTTGCAATTGCTAGATCTGTATCAGGATAACAAGTCAGGAGCCCACGATCTTGGCCACGATAGCTTATCCCTCTTGTGCATATAGAGGACACAAGACAAGCATTTGCCTAAAAATCATGTAACTAAAGTAAGAAAACGAAGGAGGTGCACATGGACTGAATTCCCGGAGGCAAAGATAGGAACGTGAACACAAAATCAGGAAGGAAAAGAATTAAACACTAACAGACATGTGTCATATTGGAAATCTAAAGCACATACATCTGTGACTGAAAAATCCTTGTCGGAAGAATCCCCATGGTTCTTAAACAAGCTCCTTTTGATGTCACCATATGTTAAAATTCCTACCAAGTAACCTTCAGCATCAACCACAAGAACGCATCTCTGTCGGCCGTCATGCATGCATTCTAATGCTTCTTTCACAGTTTGGCTTGGAGAGACCTTCAAATAATCATTTGACATGGCCTGAGAAACCTAAAAGACGGAAATACACATTAGATTCTTGAAGTACCTAAATCACAAGAAAAGTCTCCTAAAGAAAATAGGTGGTGTTTGGTTCAAAATATTTAAAAGCAAGATTCCATAAAATGCAAACTTTTCCCACTTTCTCGATGCCGAATTCAAAGCTAGTACCTTTAGATCTTCTAGAACAAGACCTTCATCAAATAATTCATGACTGTTATGATGCCCAAGTGCCATTAGTTCCAAGTTATTTCTCTTACCAAATTGCCTAGAAACATTCCCTTCATTTTTCTCATCATCTGGTGAAAGAATAGAGTAACCTTTTGATGCTGACTTGGCTTCTGATGACTCCGTTTCTTTCTGCTGGTCGGTTACGGAAGGCACCCATATTGCCAGCCCAACAGCACCCTATTAAAGAATATTTAAAACAATTGCATGATTAAAATTGCAAGTTTTACCCCATATATCTTTTCAACGGTAACCTACAATAGCAAAGAACATCCATGTGATCATCTAAATATCCAGCACATGGTCAGAAATAATCACTACAATTTGGGAAAGAAGTACTCCCTCCGTCCCATTTTATGTGGAACTGTTTGACTTGACACCGTATTTAAGGAAAAAAGAAAGACTTTAGAAACCTGTGGTCTAAAACAATCCTTAGATATTTGTGTGATCGTAAATCATTTCACTAAGGATAAAAGGTAAATTTTAAAGTTAAACTGTTTCTAATTATAGTAAAGTGACATTCTTTTTAGGACGGACTACAAAGGAATGTGTGTCACATAAGATGGTACAGAGGGAGTATAAACTCTATATAAAAGTGACACTCTTTTTTAGAACATAAATGATGTTTTCCCCTTTCCAAGTTCAATCATCTATCCCCCCCACTTGTTAGGAAGGGATGGAGTATTCACCACAAATCTCTGAATCTGATGAAAAGCTCACACAGTTATGCACCAGCTTTTTGCAGTCTAAAATACACAAATAATGTGTCTCCCTAACAGCTTAAGCCTCCAGATGAGGTTAGCAAACAATTTCACATGCTATAGGAGCAAGCTGAAGTAACAAGAACTCTTGCTCCCACCTATCTAGAAAATATTTCCATGTGCTTCAACCAAGCAAGACACATCAGTTGGCTCCAGTCCAAACATTTATCCAAAATTAATCTCCAACCAATGAAATCCAAATCAGCAAGGTATGTACTAGAAACTAGAAAGTTATGTTATATAGTCTTTTCTGGAAAGCAGTTGCAGCAACAACAGCCCAGTGAAATCCCAAAGGTGCAATTTGGGGAAGGTAGAGTGTATGTAGACTTTATTTCTAACTCGTGGAGGTAGCGAGGTTGTTTCCAAAACCAGCTAACGTCACTTAAATATAATATGTTTACCTAAACATGAAAGTATGCAGAGGTATGTTCCTATTCTATCATTGACTGATGCAAACAAAAGTTAGCCCATTGAAGCCAAGATTTCACCTACTTATTCGTAATTCTTCCAATTGGAACTCAAGGAATATTCCTAGTGGATTCCTAGCATGGTAAACCAAAATGCCTAATTAATAGTGAAAAACTCAAATCTTGCAGGCCAGTTGTTTGGTTGGTTAAAGAGGTGGTTAATTTCTTGAGCATAAATTTGTCATTTCAGCATTGTATATTTTAGTTCAACTGAATTAGAGTATTGCATTTCCTCATAAACTTAGACTAACAAATAAGATCTACTAATAAAATCAGAAGTAATGAATCACACGCTTGTCTTATTTATACAGCCCTCCTATTTTCAGTTAATTTCTGCTGAAGACTGGACTGGATTACAATACAGTCAAGGTCCTTATATGCGATCCCTTCTCAAGAAAAAGGGAAAAAAAAGGTCCCTATATGAGATCAATCTTTACTAATTCAAACCAACCGGACAAGTAAAAGGAACTAATTATTGATTCATTTATTTGCACAAAACTCTTGTATTTTCAGCTCCACAATTAGAGAATAAGGTGGTCCACTCTGCTGAAGATCGAACTCAACTTTAACAAATAAAAATGTTTTTCTTCCGTTATCGGTAATAATGGATAGATGTTTTTCCATCCACATTTCACGGATCCACAATATACCAGATAACTGAGAGTAACAGGAATTAGCACTTTGTTTGTAAACAAGGAGAAGAAGTCAGATTTATCTCATGCTATTTTGTAATGAAGTTAGAAAGCAATCTGGATCTCATTTTACATAGACTCGTGTAACAACACCAACAAGATACCCAGTGGAATCCCACAAGTGAGGTCTGGGGAGGGTAGAATGTACGCAGACCTTACCACTACCTCATAGAAGTAGAGAGGTTGTTTCCTAGGAACCCTCGTCTCAAAAACCCATAAGCAGAATAAACTAGATATGACAAAAAATAAAAGAAAAGGAAAAAAAAAACAATTAGCCTACTACTCTAATTCGCGACCTCCACTTCTTTCTATCTAGGGCCATATCCTCAGTGAGATCAAATTCAGTCATATCATGTCTGATCACTTCCCCCCAATACTTCTTCGGTCTACCTCTACCCCTTCGTGTAACTCCTAAGACCAACCTCTCACACCTCCTAACAGGAGTATTGGTACTCCTTCTCTGCACATGTCCAAACCATCGCAGTCTCACTTCCCTCATCTTATCAGCCACTGGAGCCACCTCAAGCTTCTCCCGAATGGTCTCATTCCTAATCTTGTCACTCCTGGTGTGACCACACATCCATCTCAACATCCTCATCTCTGCAACATGCATCTTCTGGACTCGTGTGTGATACTTTTTTGTATAAATTGGCTTATTTTAAGTAGCTTTTGGCTTTTAAGTTCTTTTAATTTTTGGAGGTGTCTGAGAAAGACAAATGTGTTTTTAAGCACATTCTTTGGGCGAAAAGTAAAAGAATAAGTTACAACCCAAAAGTAAGGTACGACCAACTTATGATTTTTAGCTTATAAGTGGTGAGTGTTTGGATTGGCTTATTTTAAGTAATTTTTGGATTTTAAGCGCGTTTTTAATTATGGAAGTGTTTGGGAAACACAGAAAGTGCTAATAAGCACCTTTTTTAAGGCTAAAGAAGCACCTCCTAAGCTACTTTAAAAAGCCCAATCCAAGCACTCCCTAAGGCCAAAAGTTATCAAAGATTAAATTAACCCACCAAAAAGGTTACCGGGATCAAATTCACCACCTGACCATCCACATTCTCCCCTCAGGGTGATTCCAGGAAAGAATTTCCAGAAGAGTGTTCAGATAGTAGCCAAAAAATCCGGTGTGGAGGTCAAACACACAAAAAAGCTCAAAATTAAGTTAAGGCTCAAACAAGCAAACTGCAATACTGCCACAGTTAAAAGTCAGCAATATACGTAATGATTGCCTAAGATAAACTTGAAAATAAACACCAGACATGTATCAAAGCAGGGAAACCTTAATTTCAGGATGAGAGTAACTCAAATATTAACAAACGCATAACTAAAGGAAGTCCATTGCATACTCATATTATAAAGTTAACCTAGGATGGCAAGCATCTGTCTCAAAAAATACTTGAGTTACTCAGAATGCAAGAGATTGTATTACATAGATAGGTGTTTTAAGAAAGCATGGGAGCATTCAGTAAGACACATGAAAAATAATTAGAGTTCGTGAATCTTTGTTCAGCAAGACTAACCATGAGAGGAAGCAAAATTCTATAATCTTTTGTCAACTCAAACAATAAAAGCACTGAAGTCAAAGGCACTGAGCAAACTGAAGCTAGTGTAGCAGCCATCCCCACCTGCATTGTTTACATATATCCATTAGAAAAGCTGGCTACCTAAAGTACAGTAAAGTGTAATAATTGTTTTGGTAAAGTAAAAGTATATCAGACCAATGCATATGCCTGTGGTTGGGCAATAGCAGCATTCCCTGGAATAGCTGAATTAATCAGTTCCCCAGCTAACCCTCCAAATACAGCACCCACAGCAGCACCTATCATTAAACTTGGTGCATACAATCCACCAACAAGGCCAGATCCTTTGCACAAAGCAGTGGCCATGACTTTTGCAGCAATTAATTGAGCTAGCAATCCGATTCCAGGAGCAGATGCAGTTTTCCCAGTATGTAGGATTTCATCAACATTAGTGAAACCCCAATAGAGAATTCCAGGATATCTCAGAGCAATTACACCAGCTCCTAAACCCCCCAAAGCAGGGCAGACAACATCAGAAAGTCCATGCTTTTCCTTGAGGTACTGAAACCCCTTGGTGAACCAGGACACCAATCGAGTGAAAACAACACTTACTACTCCACACAGCATCCCCAGTATCAGATATAATGGAAGCTCTACAAAAACAAAGCATTTTCAAGTATTTAGAAAAAAATTTAATAAGATAAGAATCAAGACAGTTAACAAACATAAAGCATGAAGTAACATGATACCCAGTCATCTAAAACAGACATCACTTTATCCATTCTCTCTTAAACGTATCTTATGACACACCATATCCAGGGTGAGGTGCCATGGTGTCTGTTTGTTATTTGCAAATAACATAATACTGACTGGCGAGAATCGTTGTGGAGTTAACCTTGGCTTGAGGTTTGAAGACAAAACCTAGACTCCTTGAGTTTAGAAGGTTCAAGGTGAGTAGGACCAAGACTGAATACGTGGAGTGCAAGTTCAGTGATAAGACGCACGAGGTTGGTGAAGTGAGGCTTGACTCACAAGCCATTTCAAAAGAGAAAGTTTCAAGTATCTTCGCTCTTTAATTCAATGTAATGGGAGATCGACGATGATATCACACATCGTAATGGTGTGAGGTGGATGAAATGGAGGTGGACGAAATGGAGGCTCACCTCTAGAGTTTTGCCTGATAAGTTTTACACAGTGGTGATTAGGCCGACTATGTTGTATGGGGCGAAGTGTTAGCTTGTTAAGAACTCTCACGTACAAAAGATGAGAGTTGTGAAAATGAGAATGCTGATGTGGATGAGTGTGCTGACTAGTAGAGATACGATTAGGAATGAAGATATCTGGGACAAGATGGGAGTGGCCTCCGTGGTAGACAAGATGAGGAAAGTGAGACCATGATGGTTCAAGCATGTTATGAGGATATGCCTAGATGCCCACTGAGGAGGTGAGGTTGGCATGGTATCTGTGCCAAAAATTAGAATAGAAACTGATTCCATGTTACGGCCTACTTAAGTTGTGCCTATGAATGACAATATAAGAACATGTCACTGTCTTCCTTGTTACCAGCGAAAAGGACAGTACACTCAGATGTTACTTTAGACATATAGGAGACAAGAAAAAAGCATGTTTGACATTGTCCATTCCTTTTTTACCAAATTTTGGCACGTGAATGACAATAGTAAGTATGAACACTACCGAGAAACATTCTCACGAGAAATGGTACAACTACAGCAGAAATGCAACTTCACAATTCCCTGATTACAAGAATTTTATTCAACAATGCCACATGATCATAAACACTGGCTGAGTGCAGCCAAACTGTGAAAGGGCAAAAAAACTTCATTGACACATGTGCATCTATAGAAAAACAAATAGAACACCACTCACGGAAATATCCATAAACTATAATAGTAATGTTTTAGCCATAATAAAATAAACTAGAATTAGATCAAATACCGGCAGCAGATTTCATATCATACGTGGGCACTGTGAAAGCCTGTTTCTCCCCAAGTACTGCATTTGATACAGTTGATGATATAACAGAAGCCAATATGATCATCGCAGTTGTAAAAGGGGGTGAATTTTCGGCACGGAGCGGTCTTAAAACTGTTTCAATTGCAAAGAAAGAGCCAGCTACCGCTGCATTGAAACCTGCAGAACAAAAAAAAAATGTTGAACCTAAAGATCCATCAACCAGCTGAGGCAAGCTCCAAGAAAGGCGCAAAGCCACAATTTTCACACAGACAAGTATACTCTCATGGATATGCATGTGTTAGAAAGTAGACTACAGAGGACTATCCGATTATTTTTTGACACATTGACAAAAATAATAAGCAAGTATTTTTCCCTGCTATAGTAAACAGCCTCTCTCATAGATAGTAGGAATAGTTTCTACTCCGTTGATATTGAGACCCATATTGAACCTTGCAGCTCAAAGGACTTGTGGGCAATTTGGCTCCAAGATGACTGCCTATTTTGGTAACGTATTGTTTTATTTTTTAGGAAAGAAAAAAGAGAAAAAGAAGTCTTTTGGTATTGAAGAAAGATGGGACAGCATGAGAGTATTCTTCTTAGTATGACTAGAATATACATGAAATTCATAATCTATAAAAGCTATAGCAGACCAAAACCTTCCTTATGAGAGAACTTCGCAAAAGCATCCATTTATAATGGTTTTGAGATTGCCAAGCAACGTCTCATCTTTGTCAATGCCCCTAGAATACCTTTGAGAGATATCACCTCAGAAATTACATACAAACTATGCAACTTCCAAACATATAATTTGCTAAAGGCATTATACTCTGCATTACTTTGGAAGTGAATAAGAAATATCTCCCGGTTCAGATACTTCTTAATGAGAAATAGCATACCTGCAGAAATTCCAGCAGCTGCACCAGCTGCAACGAGAGCTATTCTTCTTTCCCGGTTGATTTCCATCATCGCTGAGCATCCATAGGCACATGACTTCCCTATATCTACACTAGGGCCTTCAGGACCCAGAGAACAACCAGTAGCCAGAGTTATCGCAGCTTGAGTGGCCTTCACTGTAGGGAAGATTCCAGCAATCAAATCAAATCCTTGTCCCGGAGAAGAGCTGGACTGTGATATATTGTCCAATATTTCGAGCAGACCATGCAACATGCCAACAATGACTCCACCGAAAACTGGTATTAGAAGTATCCGATGCCAGGTATCAGCCAGCCTTTGTAAACGAAGCCAAGCAGCACCGTCATTAGGAGTACCAGCCCATGCCCACTCATGTATTACGTGTACCTAAACAAATATCCTCGGTGTCAAACAATATACAATAAAATATTACAGTTCAAAGACCACTAGTTAATAACAAAACAACATAAGAAATACAAACTCTAGAAATGCAACACCTTTAATCAACAAACAAAATGGTCAGAGAAGCTTGCAGACCCTCAATCCCACATTAAAAAAGCAAAACATATCACAGGAACTGCAGTTACTCATTAACTTAAGATCTCCACTCTGGAAACCATGAAGCCCCAGGAAAGATACACAAACATCTAAATAAGAGGAATAATATAACGTGCAGATTTATAATGCAACGGCATTTTGGTGTTCCAATTTCCACAAGTCATATTTTGGTATTGAAAGCAAACCCTAATTTGATTTAGACTATAAACTGCACATACAATTGCACCGAAAACGGACTGAAATATATTATTCCTCCATCCCACTAGTTTACCACGAGGTGTAATCGAGTGATTAACTGATAGCATCTAGCTGAAGCCTACTCAACAAAATCTCCACACTATGCATCTTATGATTGATCAATATTATGCGCGAAATGAAAAATTAAGGAAATAAAAATGAAATAACTAATCGCTAACATAGGCAATAAGGAAGAAATCCAGGTAAATCGTCCAGTAATTGTAGCAATGATATGCTTTAACGAAAATGCAAGCTATAAGCTGAAACTAACCCCTCGATTGAACCCGGCAACACAAAGTCCCGTAGCAAGGCCAAGGAGGCATCCAACAAGCAACATCGCCCATTCCGGCGGAGCACTATCACCTAGAATTTCATCCGCAGTAGATGAAACACCTCTCCGATTAGAAGGCGAAGGCGAAGGCGACGAGGAGTGGTGGTGCTCCCTATCTGAGCGCTGCTTTAAATCAGACGATCGTCGACCCGAAAATCCTCTATCTAATCGCTTCAATAGATCCGTAATGCTTCTGGTATTCGCTCTCCTCGGCGAAGACTGGCTCTCCAAATCGCCTTCCGACGCAGATGAATTAGAACGTAACAAAACGTTGCGATCGCCGTACTCCCCTCCCGCCATTTCTGACGAATTTTTCATCGGCTTTTCGTCGGAGTATTACCGGCGATTCCACCAGCATGCATTACGAAATTGGGTGCGAATTTAACAAGTTTGCTCTCTGTAGGTTAACTTGTCGTCGTCGCTATCGATGTCTGGTTATTGACGACTTTCTAACGACGGGAAGTGGAGGACAAAGTGCGGTTAATCCCCAAAATATCCCTATCATTGACCAAGAAACTTTTATCAATTTATAGTTTTAATACTTAAGTACTATATTTCAATTAAACATTAGAAAAAAAATTACAAATCTAGTACTCCAATTTTAAAAAAGTAAGTATAGTATTTTTCGTTGATCTATGTTGTTTTAATTTCTCCCTGCCATAAGTTTGAATTTTGCTTTGGAGATGTTCTTTTTTATGGTTTGAAATAACATGATATTTTCATAAAAAAAATTATCTTTAGCTCGAAGAAGTTGTTCTACTCATCTGGCCCCCTTCTTTAATTCCTTTAGATCGAGGAGGAATTTCGCTTTAATCTCATTTTAAATGAACGTAGTTTGTTGTTCCTTAGAAGATGGTTTATATTTTACTTTTTAAAAAAGATGGTTTATACAAAAGACTGCTCTTCTACTTAGTTAGCATTTGATCATAAATTTTTTGAGATTTTAAAAGATCATCTTCAAATATCCATATTGCTTATGAAATTTGATCAAATAATGCTAAGATCAATTTTTGGATTTTTGGGACTTTCATTCACAAAATAATTTATTTATTTTTCAATTAAAATACATGTTAAAACACAATTTCATTTCGTTGAAGAATGACAAAGAACTTCAAATTTCTAATTAATAAAGTGGGTGGACTTTTTATGGAACGTGGACCATCCTCCACTCTTTGAACAAGTTTTGAAAGTATGAATTAAGCTCAAAATCTAAAATTATATAGGCATAATCATCTTTTTGAGTTCCTTTTATAAAAATATTTATTGTTTTAAAATATAGTTTTTATTTACTGCCTAGATATATTACGTGTAGAAAATATTTACTAGCGATGGCAACTATATTATGTATTAAAAGTGAATTATACATGTAATATACATATTATTACGCATTTTATTTGTTTCGATTAAAAAATTATAATATATGTTAAAAATAAATTATGCATATATATAATATAGATGTGTTATACTATGTATAAAAAATAATTTTGCATATAATATTGATATATTATAAGTGTCATAAAATGCATTAAACTTATTTTGATTTTAAAAAAAAAGTCTATATTATATATTAAAATCAAATTATACATATTCTAAAATTATATAACTATAAACGATAAATATTTTTGTAAATTTTCTTACACGTTGATTTTATTTTGCATTTATAATTAGCCAGCAGAACATGCGTAGCATGTTTCTAATGAATATTATTCTGTCCTTTTATATATACATTTGTTTTATATATGCTATGGTGGTTCATTTTGATGATGTGACCAAAGGAATCTAATTAATTTAAGGTATTGCTTAACAAATCTGTAATCTAGATTTAGTCAGAGCAAGTCGATTGCCTTTTAATCTAATTTTGTCAAGTAACAATAACAATAATAATATTATTTCAATGTCTCAAAAACTCTCACTTATTATGAAATAAGAAAAAATCAAATATATACGGTCTATCCCTTATATTTAATTTTGTCAAGTGAAATCAATTAATAAATCTCAACCTCCATATAAAGTTTTTGACTATTCTAAGAAATTCAAATTAATTGAACCAGCAGGCATAGTGTGACATTACATTATATTTCTGTCAGACAGGACTGCCTAGTCTTTCAATTATTTTGACTTACAAATCTGCATATAGTAAATGATGTATGTTCCATTCTGCCAAACAAAAAAACAAAAGTTAAAAAAAATAATATATTTCTTGAAATTTTATAAGTGAGGTTTAAAGATGATAAAATATATGCAGACTTTATTACTATCGCATAGAGATAGAGAGTTCGTTTTCAGAAAACCCTGAATGCAAATATATTAGCTTCGAAAGCATAAAATACTATATATAAAAATGATTATCGTAGAAAGCAATTATTGGAAACTTATAAATATAATATAAATAGCAAAATAAATGACGAACAATAACAACACAATATATAATGACACGACTAATCCTACAATCTTACTATATTATAAGGCAAGACCTATTAGCTTTCTACCCTAATAGGCGACCTCCATTCCAATAGAATAATAATGCTAGACTAAGAAACAATACTATGATCAGATTAGAGGAAAATAATAAAAGGTTGTCGATAACTGTTAGGAGCATATGCAAAG
Organism: Solanum sejunctum; assembly: GCA_025642045.1. Classification (NCBI taxonomy): domain Eukaryota; kingdom Viridiplantae; phylum Streptophyta; class Magnoliopsida; order Solanales; family Solanaceae; genus Solanum; species Solanum sejunctum. The sequence continues at coordinate 23,251,077 of JAOTQJ010000099.1, read as the reverse complement.
TCAGATTTTTTTCAATTTATGAGTTTAGGAATACAATTTTTTATATTTATACAGTGATATTTGATTCAAAATTATTGAATTTTGCTAAACCTCATATAATTATTGTCTCTGCCTTTTCGTTCTTATTAAAAAACCATTATGTCCCATAAAATAATTGAAATATACGTAATTATATAATTATACGGGTGAGCAATGACGTTACAAATTATTTTATGGCCAATTAAACAAAGAAGGAAAATGTTATTTTAGTTGTCTTGACTTAAAATTACTAAAATGACATGATGTAGGGTCAGAGTCATTTTCAATTAGGTAAACACATACGACTAATTGGGCTTTGCTTTGTAATGGTGTTTAAGGAATTAATGACTTTAATAAAATTTCATAATGGAAAAATTACACTATAGAGCAAATATATATTATTATTTAGGATATTCAGTTATAGTTTAAAAATTATTATTATTTATAATTATATTATTTTTATAACAAAAAATTAATTATATATATACTTACCGTATATATCAAGAAAATGTCCAGTCATATTTAATTTCTCTCCTCCCCCTTCACAAGTTTAATTTCAAATCAAATCAATTCTACTTTCATTTTCTACCTAAAATTGATTTCAATTAAATTATCTTTTCATACTACAACAATCTGTCGTGGAAGGTTTCTAGCTTACTGATTGTCATTTGAATATTTTTTTTAATTTTTCTTGTATTTTATTGGTATTACTGTAGTTATGTATGGAAAATATTCAATGTATTCAATTGTATTATTTCTTGTTATATATTTGTATTCATGTGATTTTTCAATTGAAAGATAAGTATCGAACACAATTTAACATTTATAAAGCCCTTAAGTAGTTAGATGTATGCATTTGCATCAATTTTTGTATTTATATTGAAAGATACTCATATGTATCATATGCTTTTGATTTGAATGATAAGTACTAAATACATTCCATATAGGTATACTTTTCAATAGTTAGAATTTTTATATTTGTTTGTATTTGAAATTCACTGTTCAAAAGATGCATGTCGTACAGATGAGGACTAAATGGAAGCTGACTTCTGGAGTATTGTGTGACAAAATGATACCACCCAAACTTAAAGGTCAGTTTTTCAGAGTGGTGGTTAGACCAACGCTGCTGTATAGGGCAGAGTGGTGATCGATTAAAAAGATTCATGTTCAGAAGATGCATATCACAGAGACGAGGATGCTGAGATGGATGTGCAGTCACATCAGAAGTGACAAGGTTAGAAATGAAGCTATTCAGGAGAAACTGGAGGTGGCCCCGGTGGAGGAAAAGATGGGGGAAGCGAGATTGCAATGGTTCGAATATGTGTAGAGAAGGGGTATCGATGCTACTGTTAGGAGGTGCGAGAGGTTGGCTGTGAGAGCTACTCAGAGGGGTAGAGGTAGACCAAAGAAGTACGGGGGAGGTGATCAGACAGGACATGACAGAACTCGACCTCACTGAGGACATGACCCTAGATAGAAATAAGTGGAGGTCGCGAATTAGAGTAGCACGCTAAGTTCTTCTTCTTCTTCCTATTCCCCCCTTTCGTTGCCTTATTATTATTATTATTAGCGTTTGTATTATTTTTATTATTACTATTCCTTTTTCTTTTCACTATCTTGCATATATGTGTTAGTTTATCGTAGTTACTTACTGTCATGTGTTATGCATTGTTAGTTGCACTTGCTGTTCTCTTACCTTACATTTTATTTTATCATATCTAGTCTTTCTACTTATGGTTTTTGAGCTGAGGGTTTTAGGAAACAACCTTTTTACTTTTATGAAGTAGCGGTAAGGTTTGCGTACAATCTTCCCTCCCCAGACCCCACTTGTGGAATATCACTGGGTATGTTGTTGTTGTTGTTGTTGTTGTTATTAGATAATTATATCAATATACATTTTGTATTTAAATATAAAATGAGACTTGATATATTTCACAAAAAAAAAGTGAATATAACAACATGCTTGAATCAAATGAAACAATTAAATCACATATAAATGGATATAACATGAGATTTTAATGCATTATATATAAAAAAAAATTGACAATTTTTACTAATAAAAATAAAATACAACTTGCTTGACTAAAATAAAATAATTAAATATAAGCAAATTTAGCTTTAAAATTAAAATTATATAATAATATTTAATACAATAAAAGGAAGATTGATAATTTAAAATGGGATAACCTAATTAATATAATTTGTTGTTACTATTTAAAAAAAGGTTATCTACTTTTCTTAATAACATATACATAGTATAGACTAATATTAAAACACTAAATTAATTATTCATATTTTTATATTTTTTTTCAAATAACTTATAGTTATTAAAGATAACAACAACAACAACATATTCAGTGAAATTTTACAAGTGGAGTTTGAGGAGGGTAAATTGTACGCATACCTTATCGCTACCTCATAGAAATAAAAAAATTAACTTATAATTATTAAAAATAATTATAATAAATGTACCTAGAGTAATATCATAACTCATAAAATATAATTATTTTTTATAAGTTTCTCTTTAATAATTTACATTAATAGACTACTATTACTAGAATATTTTTTGGCCCTCCCATGAACGTGGGGTGTGGGAGTATGATGTGGAAGATACATGTATATATCATTGCATAGTAAACGTGAAGCTAGTTTTTGAATTACGAATTCGATGAATTTTATAACTTTTTTCAGAAATAAATATCTTATTTTTAGTACTACAAGGTAAACATAATCTCTTGGCTAGGAGCATGCCACGTACTTCAGTTGAATCAAAGGGTAAAATGTAGAGTTCTAGATTATTCAATGTGTTTATTATGTCCAGTGTTAAAGGATACTAGTTCAACCCTAATAAGTAATTTGGACCACAAATGGACCATTAAATTAGTACACATTTAGCCTTATTTTCACAATCTTACAAATTTAAACAAAATGATATCTGACACATTAGCTTTATTGTAAATTTTAAAGGAAAAATATTAATGGAGCATGAGATTTGATTTCGAACTTTATAAATATGATATTTTATTTTTTAGTTGTATCGATAAATCAATTTGGAGATGGGAAGCATTAAAGTAAAATTACACTTCTCCATTGTTGATTATGTAAGTGTTTATAAAGAGTTTTACTTATTAGTTTCTACTATATAAAGTCATAGTAAAAGTACTGTCGAGCCTAATTTTGATGAATTTATTTGCACAACTCTTTGTACCTAATGTTTTTTGTTCTACATTTCTCTCCGTGATGAATGGAAAGAATCTCACATTAGTGACGGAAAGAATCATGAGCTTTCTTATATGAATTTGTGTAGCCTTCTCCTTTGAGTCGTTAGTCTTAAGGGCGATTGAGTTAGACCTATGATCTCTTTAACATGTTATCATAATCAGGCTTTTCAGATGTTGACTCCCAGATAACTAGATTGTTCACACCCTACAAGAATTTAATAGTGTCCAGACATGTGCATGTCACGTTGTAGGGACCTATAAACAGAGCCAAACATGTGGAGGGTTATGACGAATGAAAAAAATTGCATATTATCAAATCCTGACTTTCTTATATAACTTGAACAATTTTTTTCAAAATTAAGTTAAATTCAAACGTTGATTTAACATACATATCATCTAGAATTTCATGCAATGCTTACATTTATCTTTAGTTGGTTTCAAAAGAGTTGAAACAATCCTAACTATCACATCAAGTGCCTTGAAAATTTTAAGTTGAAATATTTAAGTTTTTATTCACTTATTGCTGATATACACATTCTCATTTTACACCATTAATTCCATGTAATATAATTAAACACATAAGTTTTTTCTCATAATAATTAAATATTAATAATAGTGAGTATAATAAATCAAGTAAACATTATATTATACGCATGCGTTATGCCAATAATTTTTTTTCGACTTGTCATGAATAATATGGTTAGTGCACTAGTATTTATTTGACACTTTTTATCTTTTCTCCTGTGTGGTGATCAAGAAGATACCATTTCTTTTCATTAGGCCATATGTGGGGTTGGTTTTGGCTAATTTTGTGTGGCTTTAATTTATAATTTATAGTTTTTTTGATTTGTCATAGATATTGTATGGATATATAATTTATTTTTTGATTTTGATTAATTTAAATTTATATTTCAAAAATAAAATCAAGAAACTTAATTCATGGGTTTTTAATCACAAATACAGTGTAACTTCTAACACAAATACAAAATTTTGTTAAATTTATAACGACAATGTTGCTTCCATCCTTGTTAGCGCGAAAAACTGTCATTTTGAGGTAAAATATTTTATGTTCTAATTTTAAATTTATGAATTCTAAATTACAACTTATATTTATTTAGACAATCTTTACAATCCAGTTAATTGATTATCTACACTCTCACTGTATTGATAAAAATTTAATTTCCCATATTATAATTCTCTCTGTATTTATTATTTCAATAAAAATTTATTTTACTTATTGAATTTAAAATATATTATTTATTTATAATTAAGTAAATTTCTTAATACAGTTATAACATGTAATTTGAGCTGAAATTATTAAATAATACATCTTAAATTTATTACTTGTATTATATTTATATATTATCATTTATTTTTTACTTTATATCTAGTATCTTATATTTATGGAGCTTAATATTTTTTAGATAAAATTTTTTTAAAAATAATTTTTCTATCTCTATAAGATAATAATAAAAATTATATTTTTACTCAGTTTCATCTCAGCACAATCGTGGATGATTTTTATCCCCATGGTATATACTTCATATTGGATAGTAAGGTTGAAAAGTAGAGACAAGAAGACATTCGTATAAACAAAAGTCTCTAACATAACTTGTATGATGGGGCAGGACATTATATTTTGGCAATATTGTCAATTGTCCTCTTTGTGGGGTAGCCTTTCTTCGTCTTCTTCATCTTCTTATTTGGCAGCCTAAGAAACCCTACTTTATAATTTATTATAAACTAAAGTATCAAATACACTTAACATGACTTAAAATAATCTGTCATATGCACTCTTTCCAAAATATCTTTTTTTTTATTTAAATTTTGGATTAATTAATTTGGAGGTTCAGCTGTATATAGACTTTTTTGGTGTGTTAAAAGTTGTTAAGCCATTCATGTTTTCATCATTTTAAAAAAAAATTATTATCTAGTTTATGAGGCGGTGGTGCAACAAAATAAAAAAATTAGAAAAAAATCTACCCCCTCGAGTTTTGTGTAAAATACCCTTCTTCATAGATATTTACATGATTCCTCTCCATCTATTAAAACTTGTGCAAAGAAGACTCACAAGTTCCATTATTATTAGTTTAATCCTCATTAATTGTTTTTTCATGGAGTTTAGAAAAGAGTTAGATCATAGTTTTATCTTATATTTCTACTTGCAAAAGATTATTTTTACACAATTTTAATTTATTATAATCTCTAAATAATCACATAACGACAATATAAATATCAAATAATATTCTCTTTTTTCTACTTAAAAGTCTTGTCAAATTTTAATAGGATGTCAACAAATTAAAGAAATTAATGAGCCTTTATATTAAATTTTTTTAAAAGTCGAAAGACATATATACCTACTCTCATTAATATTATTATTATTAGTTGTAATAATCGGATTTATACATAGGAATGTACATAATAGATTTTTTTTTAAAAAAAACGATTATACTAAACTCATAATTTAGTTTCTTCTTCTTGCGACGATAGTTTTATAACATTAAATTTTCTTCTTCTTTTTAAAAGTTACCATTGTTCATGCCCAACAACAATAATAACATACCGAGTGATATTCCACAAGTGGAGTCTGGTAAGGGTAAATTGTACGCAGACCTTACCGCTACCTCAGAGAAGTAGAGAGGCTGCTTCCTGAAACCCTCAGCTCAAAAACCATAAGCAGAAGGACTAGATATGACAAAATGAAATGAAATGAAATGAGAAAAAGCAAAAGAAATGTAAAGTAGGAGAACAACAAATGCGGGAACAATGATCGTTCATGGCAGTAATTAACTACAATAAAACTAACACAATTACGCTTATGAATGGGAAGAAAATGAATAATACTGATAGAAATAATACAAATACTGATACTAGAAAGAAGAGGCGGACGGTCAGGAGAGGAGTAGGACGAAGAGGAGAAACTTAGCCTACTACTCTAATCCGCGACCTCCACAACTTTCTATCTAAGGTCATGTCCTTAGTGAGGTCGAGTTCCGCCACCATTATTCATGCCCAAACATGAAATATTTTCTCAAATGTTTTGTTTGGCAACAAAACAAAAATGACAAAATTAAATAAACTTAAAGTCAAATTTAATGATAACATACTTAGTGATGAAAAATAAAAAATTGTAGGCCATCATATATTCACTATAAAAATATGAAAATAACTTTCCACTAAAAATAATTAAACATTATCTAAGATTTAAATTTTATGAATTTAATATTTAATTATTTTAACACTAAACTTATAATATTTTAAAATTATACATTTATATTTATATTTTCTTACAATTTTAATGAATTCTTTATGCATAAGTTTATGCTCAATGTTGAAACAATCAATTTATTTATTAAGAAATATAAGGGTGCTTTCTTTTATTTGGAGATCTATTTATGTGGTTCTCATAAAAAAAATATGCCTATATAAATCCAATAATAATAAATAAGGATTGATGCCTACTTGCTATAATAGTGGAATTAAAGAGAGCAACTTAAAATTAAGTTGTATTTCTATAAAGGTTTTGTGATATTATCATGAGAAAAGAAGTCTAGGTTTCTTACTACTTGCATTAATCATTATTAAGAAAGCAACTGTATTTTTTGTTATAAAATAACAAAGAAATTCACTTTCTTTCCTTTTCAAAATCGTCTAGTTTGAATATAAATTATGATAAGATAAATTGTGATGAGATTATTTTTTATTAAGTATTTGATTGCTACATTTTAAATAATATATATTATATAAATTTTAGAACAAATTATTTATTTATAAAAATGCACTTTATAAATGTAAAAAGTGATGTATAAAAAGGGTTTAAAAAATATATTTGTCATTTATTTACTTTATTCCAGATAAGGTATTCCACAGTTACTATACTATCCAAGAGAAGGGATAACTCATCCCGATACTAATTGTTAATTCTGAGATAAGTTATTCCAGACTTGTCAACTAAACAATAAATTAAGTAATACTATAATTTAATACCGAGACTATTTGGTATTATCCTTCATACCAAACAATCCCTAAGATCTAAAATAATATATCCAGTAGTATAATTTTATAAGTGTAGTTTAAAAAAAATAATGAGTACACAAATTTTATCCTATACTTTATAAAAATAAAATATTTATTTTTGATAGATCCCCAATTCATTTGAACGTTCTAAAATAATTTGAAGAAAGAAAATAGAGAAGTGACAAAAATTAGTATGAGGAAAATCAAAAAATGAAAAAATATGAGAATAATTCTAATACTAGTACTAGTATGAAAAAAGAGAACAATGTTGGATTATTTACTATAACCTTATACGTATTTTAATTCATGATCTATATTTTTTTGTTTTTGAGAATCATATATTTGATAAGTTAAAAAGTAATTATATCTTGTCAAGAATCGAATGCATTTATTTAACAAAGAAAAAATAAGAACGTACACCTAGAAAGACTAGACCAAATCTTGCAAGAAACATAAGGAAGGGAAAAAAATAATGTACCTTTAATTTTTTACACAATAAAATCAAACATACAATATTTAATCAATGTGCATCACACTCTATATATATCATAATTAAAGAAAATTTATCTAATAATTAATCAATATTGAATTGCTAACTAAAAAAATAAATCACATGTTACTCAAAAAATTAACGTTTCGTTATAGTCAAGCACAATTTAACATATAAAATATCTTATGTTCACACGAAGTTTTATTTTTTTCAAAAAAATATAATGCAAATAACATACTTTTATTACTTTGACACGCTCATGTCAGGATATATGCATAAAAATTTATAACTAGAATTATTCCAAGTCCTATTATTTTATGTAACGTACAATTACTTTTACTCAATTTCCTTGTGTTTACTTATGAAAAAAAATTATGCTTGCTAGTATGAATGCTTTATAATATTATAAGGAAGCTAACAAGCAATGAGACGGTTGTTTACAAGCAACAAAGAGTTGCAACTTACTACCAACTTGATGTTTACATCAATTCAATATAATAAATATATGATATATTTTTGTATCTAACTTTATTATCGAATCATAATTAATTAATATATATTTTATTTTATTTATGATTTAATTATATAAAAACTCGGAAATATTTATGCGAATAAAAATGAAAATTTTTCAAAAATTTGTTTGAGTTAGTTTTGGGATGAAATGTCATAAACAAACAATATTTTCAATATTTGAAATCTACTTTAAAAACTATAACAAAATATGTGACATTTAAATACTATTTATTCACGATAAATAATTAATAATCCTTTTATTTTAATTTATATGATATTATTTAATTTAACAAATAACATGCCATGTAAATTAAGATGAAGCTTCACCCAAAGGAAAAGGAGGTAATTAAGAGGAAAACAAGGGTAAGTGTGAACAAATTAAATAAAACTTTTAGAGTTTTAGTATTTGAAATCTACTTTAAAGTCTACTGTCAAACAATCGATATCTTAATATTTCGTTTTGATAGTTGTCTTCGGTTGCAGATTTGTTTTGATTGTTATTAAAGTTTATTGTACTATAATTATCTTAATATTTTATTTTTATTTATTATGTAATAATTTTATTTTATTTTTTACACTGTCTTCTGTCTTTTCATAGTTGCTTTACTCTGTATCTCACTTTTCATAAATTATCATTTAAATTATTAATATATGACATTATATTCATTATAAAAAAATATCATAAAATATAATTAAATGTAAAAATACTTAATGAGTTTTGACTTTATACCACGAGATGTTGGAGGAAGTTGGCCTAGTTGATCCTCGCGAGTGTTAGATTTGTCAATCTTCAGCTTAGAGGTACCGCTAGAAAGTGGTGGAGGATCAATATGAGATTTAGAGCAGTTGAATTCCCTCCGGTAGAATAGAATATATATAATATATTACAAAAAATATATAATAACCATTCAAAATAAAATTTTTTCGTCTCAATTTATATAATACTATTTAAACATAACATCACATTAAGAATAGTGTGGCCCATAAATAAATAAACATAAAACTTCACCCAAAGTACAACAAGTATGTAATTAAGAGGAAAAGAAGGGTAAAAGTGAGGTGATAGAATTGAAAAGCAACAACAAAAGACTAGTACAAGTTGAATGTCATCATCAAATAACAGAGAGAGAAAAAAAAAAGTTGTCGTGTAGTGAAGTTGGCAATTGGAAAAAGGGAGTGTAGCGGTGTGTAATTTCATGAAAATTGTGGGGCCAAAACTGACATTCCAGCACAAACATGATGAACAAAAAAATATCAACAATAAACAATTCACAACAAATAAATAAAAATAAAATCAAAGAAGACCCCCACCCCCTATCCAAAATTAGGGGGTAGGTATAGATAGGACAGCTTTGTAGAGTAACGCCAATATCTCCTATTTTTTTTCTTTTTTACTTTAAATACAACATTTTTAAAAGATTAAAAATATTTCCTCTATCTTAAATTCAAAATATATAAATTCTCATAAAGTATTATTTAAATAGTTATTTTTTTATATTTTTAATTATTTTTTATTTTATTCATATGAAATAATACAAAGATTCATATATAACTAAGCATACGTAAAATTTTATTAAATATATTAATATTTTATATATAACTAACTAGAGATATTACTCTTATTCCATATTATCAAGTGTAAACCAAACACTATTGATAATTATTTTTATCAATAAATATATGGCTAAAGCTTTTAAATCCTACATTCCACATAACAATAATATATAAGATTAAATGATTTAAAAAATATTTTAATTTAATAAGTTAGATATTATATTTAATATAATCTCATAAATATGATTTGAGAAGATGATATATATAATCTTATTTCTAATGAAGATAAAATTTTGCTTTTGATGAATTTCCAACTCAACTAAAACACATAAAATAAAATAAAAGATTATTATTTTACATAAAAATTATATATTGATGCTAATTTTAGCACATAACTAATCAAATGATCTGTCTTTATGAGGTAGTCATAAGATCTCTATATATTTTATTTTTTTAAATTTTATTTATAGAATTTACTTAATATATTATTATTATTTATTTATAACTAACCAAATGACCTCTTCATTGTATGTGTTAAAAAACTCATCTTTTTTCATTTTACTGTGCAAGTCAAATTATAATTTGAAACCAAAGAAAAGTAGTAAGAAAAAAAAAATCCACCCTTTTCCTATTTCTAGAGTGGGGAGTTGGGGTGTGGAGTGGGTTGGGGGTGTGATTAATTGTACAAACCTGCTTTTTGGTGGAGAGAAGAACCTGATGCCCTCTTTTGATGTGTGAGTGGGTGGTGCTCTTTTCTCATCAATTTTCTATATCTCTTCACTGTTCCTTATTTTCTTTCATCTTCTCTACTCTCCTCTCCATCAACCAGACCCCCTCAGTACTGCTACTACTGCTGCTACTACTTTTGGTATAATTTTTTGTTTTTTTTCCCATTAATTTTGAAAGTTCTCATTTTTTAAGTCTTGAAAACCAACTAAAGATTGTATTTTTCTTTCTTTTTGGTGGGTTTTTCTCACACCCACTTGATCTTTTTCCATTATTTGCTTGTTTCCTCTCTTGGGTTTTTGTTGTTTATGTACATCTGGTTTTTATCTTGAATTTGAGTACTCTTTTTTTGAGCTGGTGTTTGAGGTACTAGCTAGATGAGGTTTGAATACTGAGATTTCTTGTGATTTCATGATCTGTTTGGGTTTTTGCTTCAATATTTTTAGGGAGTTTTAGCTCTTTTGGAATTTTCTTTGATCAAAGCAAGCAAATCTGGATTTTTGCTAGAAGTTTTGAACTTTGGTCATAAACTCTACTGTTCATTGTGAGACCAAACCAAAAAAGATTTAATTTTGATTTCAGGGGTTTCTTCATTTCTCTCAAACTTCAATGCCCTTTTGATTTCTTGTTCAGTTTTCCACTACACCCTTGACCAAAAGACTCAAGTTTTTATATGGTTCATTGTATCTAGCAAAACTTTGAAAAACAATTATCTCTTTTGTTGTTAAAGCTAATTAAACCCCCATATGGATTTACTTTGTTTGGTCTTGATTTTTGGAGTGTTATTAGTGCTTAGTTGTTATCCAATAAGCAAAACTTGATAAATTTTATGCACCTTTTTCCTAGTCTTTTGTCCACATAAAATAACAATACATGAGTCTTGATCTGTCTTTACATCTTTGCTTGTGGGTTTCTTTCTTTCCCAAAATTGGTTCTTTTCTTGTTCTACTTGTCTTTTAAAGATGATTCAACATAAATAGATGCTTCAGATTTACTTCAAAACACATAAAATAACATTGTACTTGTTGTATGACCCTTTAATCTTTGTGTGTCTTTCTTGATCTTCTGTTTTTAATCTTTGCAGGATGATTTTAATGAAGAAAGGGTAAATCTTTGTTGTTGGAGATGTTGGTGGTGGTGGGGTTTTGTTGTGTTAACAGTAAGTATTAATATTATTTTTTGCGTGTCGAGACGCCTTTAGGCTACTGTTATGCTGAAGGCTAAGTATAATAAGGAGATAAGACTAAGTACTAGTCTTGGAAAATATTGCTACAGTAGCGGCAGCAGCAGTTCTTGTGACTGTTGGGAAGACAGCACAAGAAGAAGAAGAAGGGAGAATTTTATCAGCAGATGTTATCCATTGAAAACATTCCACCAGATCCTTGTCATATCTCTCTACTGAAAAGTAGTAGTAGTGATGAAAGGCCTTCTTCTGATAACAAGTTAGTAGATCTGTCCAACTCTGACCTTGATGACAACAAAAACAACAAATTCTCAATAAGGTAAAAAAGAGAAAGACTCTGCTTCTGCCTTGTATGGGTTTTTTGTTTCTAGTCACTTCTTCAATGTTTTACTGTTGAAAGGGTTTTTTGGTCATCTGGGGAATTTTCTTTTTGTTGGTCAGATCCACTGTTTCTCATTGATTTTTGATTTTGGGAAACAAAAAAAATTAGTCTTTTTTAGGTTGTAGTCTTTTACTCCTAGTCTGGTTGAGATTTCATGTAACTATATTTATGGTATACATATGTGAATGTGTACGTGATGAGTTTTATGATGGTTCTTTCTCATGTGATATAGTAAGCAATTCAAGATTGTTGCTTTCTTTTGTTGTGGGGTTCCTATTGATACTTTGTTTTGAGGTTATTGACATATGATATAAATGTTTTGTGTTATCTTGTAGGGATTATGTTTTCAGAACCAGGAGAAAGGACATCAAGACCAATTGGCCATTTTCTCAGGAAAATTTGCAGCTTTGTTTGAAGCATGCCACGGCGACTGATTTGTTACCTCCTTTCCAATCTGTTAAGGGATGTGCTGTAGATAATCGTTTGACTGACAAGGACAATATAGTCACTTTAGAGGAGAAACATGTTGAGCTAGATGATGATCCTGTGTCCACTAGTTCTAGCAGTGGTAGAATATGTATGCCAAAACTAGCTGTGGATTGTGGAAATACCAATTCAAGTGGATCTGATAGAGAGGTGTCTCGGTCAACGAAAACCAGTCGGTCTTGTTCTGAGATTGATTCAGTTCCAACAGCTGAAACAAGAAATCCTTGCTCAGGAGCAGAAGCTGTTAATTTGCTTGAACCTATGGTCAAGAAACCTTCCATGTCAAACAAGAGCGGGAGCACAGTACAACAATCAGCGAAAAAGTGCAGATTAATGGTCAAATTTGGCAACGTTACAGATCGGAACGTAGAAGAGGCAGACACTACCACAAACAATTTCATGGTGTCCGAGGCAATGGCGTCGAAAGTATGTCCAGTTTGCAAGACTTTCACGTCCTCATCAAACACCACGTTGAATGCTCACATTGATCAATGTCTCTCTGGAGAGTCATCAACAGTCAAGTGGACCGCAAATCCTAAGGTGATTAAGCACAGGATAAAGCCAAGGAAAATGAGATTGATGGTGGATATTTATTTAACGGCTAAGAGCTGTACACTGGAGGATCTTGATAGGAGGAATGGAACCAACTGGGCCTTAAACCCGACTTCATCTGTTCGAGAGATCAATGAGATACCTACTGTTGAGAAACTGGAAAAACCTCCTCCTGTGAACCTTGAATGCATTGCTAGTGAAGGTGCTGTTTATATTGATGCCAATGGCACAAAGCTTCGAATTCTGTCCAAGTTTAACGATGAGCAGCTACCATCATCAAAGCCGGTTAATGATCCTCTCCAGAAAAAAATGGCAGATGGAGATAGAAGAAGCAACATTTTGACAAAGAAAAGGAAGAAACATCACAAGCTTCTGAAATCTGCTTCTCATACTAAAAGGTTTTGCTTGTCCAAGCCAGATCACTGTCCCAAGGTATGTTTTTTCTTATCCTGGATATAAAGAAGTTTCCTCAGCTTTGGCTTTGTTCTTGAAACCCTTTTTTCAATCAAGAACATTGTATGTCATCTTTAAAAATTTCATTTCTTCCGTAACTGTAACATTATAGTGCAGTCATGAAGCTGAAAAATTTTAGGATGGAACATAAAACAATAGGGAGAGCAATGTTAAATTTCTGTTATATTTCTTTTTCTGTATTTTGGCCTTCATGTTCTCTTAATTTCATGGTTGTTTTAGTAATTTGGTGGAAAGGAGGGGCCGGTTTCACTTGAAACGGGTGCAGACAGTTTTTGCTTATTTTGAGAACTAAACCATGGTGGTTTAAATATCTTGGATTTACAAGCTGCTATCTTACTTCGTTTATCTTTTATCAAAATTATTTTGGTTTTTTACCAAATAGCAGTCCGCGTATGTAATAAGTAATATTTTTCTGAGAACTAAGGTGCTAAATATCTTATGAACAGATTAAGAGTCGTCAAGAGAGCACCTTTTCTCCAAGAGAAAATGTTGACAAAGTGGACTGCCGAAATAAGCATCTCAGATCTGCGGACCAGATGATATCAACTGGATTGGGAACCATAAAGCAATGGGCATGTTCAAAGAGAACTGGCCTCACAAGGAAGATCAGTGATAAGGACAACCATCAGCTTTCTGGAGGTGATATATCAACTGGTGTGCAAAGTGACAATGATGTGTTGCCTCGGACTGATTCATTTAAAAAGAGAAGCTGTCTTGTGAAATCTCCAAGATCATCTGTTTGTTTGCCTGAGAGTAGCCAAAGAATGGGGAATATGCTACTTGATCAGCCTCAAGATGAACATAGCGAGGAACCGTGTTTTCTGCAAAAGAAAGTGGATTTTCCATCGTCTCAATCTCCACTCCCATCTAACAAGAAGAGATCCCTAGTGTTACAAAGGTGCAAAGGAAAACATTTGAAGCTAGATGGCCATTCTGTAAACAATCGTCCGAAAATAACTATAGATCATGCACTTCCTGTGAAAAATATGAGGGTTGGTAGAAACACAGATAACTCTGAGATCAATTGTGAACAGTCCACCCCTCATCTATCAGTCTCCTCAAGTGAGAGGAGGTTGTCATCATTGAGGAAGAACCTTTCGTCCATCAGTGAAGGGCCTGCTCGTGGTGTTAAATATAATTTGAAGTGGAAAACAGCTTCCTTTAAGAAGCCTAGCATGAGCTTTAGCTCAGAATCTGAAGAAGCTGAAGTTTGCCAGACTGAAGGAGAGAAACATTGTTTAAGAGGAAATCTCAGCGAAACAAAAATTCAAGAGGGCAAGAGCTGTGATAGGGTGATTGTTAAAAGAGCTGAAGTTCCAAGCATCAGGAAAAATAGAGAGGGAATTATGGCCTCTAATGTGGAAGACACTCTGGGCTTGAAGAGCTCACAATCCGCAGCTGAGACCCATTCTGATAATGAAACAGATAGCAGTTTAGCAGGTGCATCTGATGCTATGGGATCTGCGAAAGCGAATCATCAAAGTCAGAGTGATAAGACTATGGATCCAGTTGTCTCTGAATTTGTTGTGAGGGGAGATTTTATGAGTTTTAGCAAGCCTATGGATGCTGGATCTGATGAGATGTCTGGGCCTGCTAGGTCTCATTGCAATTCACAATTGTTTAGGGAAGAGTACAAAGGATCTTTTCTTGGAGACAAAGCTGCAGCATGCTCACAAGATCCTATTTTAGGTGTTGAGGGGATGATTGATGGCAATGTGCATGATATTGCTGAATTAGGATCTAAAGACGATGGGCAAGGGAATTACTTTTTGGACGTTGATCCAATTCCCATACCAGGACCACCGGGATCCTTCTTACCTAGTCCTGGTCGTATGAGCTCAGAAGACCTTCATGGGAGTTCAACATTAACCAGCAGCAGAATTCAATCTTCTGCAGATCATCCCGAATTCGTTGATCAGGATTCTTCTGGTTCGCCTACATCTGCTGCATCAACAGTTTCCAACTCAACTATGGCTAGAACTGGTTCAAGATATTCGGGGAATTTGTATGACGGTGGAAGGGATTCAATGCTTACATGCCACACTGGCTGGGAAGATAAAAGGTCTTGCTTTTCTGGCAACACTGTTGATCTTCTGGTGGAAAATTCTGTCACGCTGCGTCAGACAGCAAATACAGGAAATGATAAAGATGGACTGGACAAATTTAATGCAAATACGTTATTTCCTGGAAAAGGAACTTTCAGATTTACAAATGATAAGCCATGTTGTTGTGTCAGGAAAGAAGCTGGAGCATCTCAAGGGTTTACTTTGAATCATGAAGAGTCGCAGCTGTTACAGCGACGGGCCATTGTCCCTTCCTTTTTTCCTGCCAGTGAGAATCAGTTGAGCCGTGATTCACTCACCAGACCTAATAACATCATATTGAAGAGCAACTCGTTTTCTCTCAGTGACTCAAGTTCAGGACCTGAAACAAATGCCCCCACTAGATCATCGGCCACGGGACATACTCTATTTGGTATTTCTGCTGATTCTGAGTTCAAGCTTCCAACTCGTGATTCCGAGTCTTTTAGTCCTTCTGCTTCTAATCCAGTTCTCAGGTTGATGGGAAAGGACTTAATGGTCATCAACAAAGATGAAGATTCTCCATCGAAAAGATCATCCCAATCAAATTCCATGAATGACCTGGCAAACACTAGACTTCGTAATGAGGATCTCAACTCCTTCCATCAGGTGGATGTGCATAATCGTCTTGTCTCTCACTTGCCTCAAAGTGGTGATCCAGTGCAGCATTTTGATGTCAGATCGTTGAATGGTTTCAAGAGTCACGACAGTTACTCAAGGCCACAAGTACAGCTATCCCCTACATCTCCAGCCTCGTTTTCTCGTAAGAGTGGTGGCAGTGGATTGACGGGTTCCTCCTTTGGCAGACAAGACTATTTTGGTGGGTGCAATTTACATACTACGCGAAATGGACCAAACGAGACATGTGATATGAAGAAGTTTGTAGCACCTCCCATCTCTCATTGGCAGAATGCAACTTCAGTTGGGAAGAATGCTGTCAGAGAAATTATTGTAATTGATGATTCTCCAGAAAACGAGGATAATTCTCCATACACCACAAGCACGGGGAAAATGCAGATTAGCGCGGGCTATACCTCAAGGTTTGTAGATCTCTGTGACAATAGACAGCCTGGTGGATCTGGAGTTCAGAATGCAAATTTGCCTACTCAAGTCAACGAGATTCCTGCTAAGACGTGGAATGTCAATCCAGACGGTTGTTTAGTTCATCCAAGCTCTTTCTCGGCCTCCTCATCACCTGCAGGTCCTTTTAGATCACCTTTATATTATTCTCCAGGCTTTTCATAACCAAGAAATCACCTTTTACATGGCTGTTTACTCTCTTGACTGACAAAAGAAAATGCGGCAAAGTTGAGCAGATGAGTTTTTCTAGTTTGGGTTTTCGCTTTCATAGCATTTGATGTTTATTCGAGACAGTACTGAAAGTTCCATAGATATATATATATAAAGCAGTTTAATTACTGAGGCCAGTTGAAAGTTCCCTGGAGTGTCTAATGTATTCAAAGTCTTCAAATAATGAGTAGTCCCAAAGGATATGAACTTCCAAATTGGTTTTTTCTTAACCTCTCTCTAGCTTAAAGGATGTTCCTTTGCTTCTAATATAATGGTCATACACTAATGCTGCTCTTTTAGTGCACTGCTCAAACTCTTCAAAAATTTCACGCTCATATCAGATCTTTAAATGGTATGTATTTTTGGAGTATCTGATATGTACCTGTCAGCATTATTGAAGAGTTCAAGTCCGCCCAATATCGTGTCTCTTAGGATGATAAAACTATTGTCATACTAGTGGTTTTAGATAGTATTTAATAGGTTTGATGCAATGCTGTTACCATATAATTAAGTGAAGGGTGGTCAATTGAACACATTTCATACTTTATAGTTTAAAATTATTTTTTTTGATATATATATTAAACTTGATTATTTTATCGAAAATTTTGATTTCGCCACTAAATGACTGCATTGTCTGCATGGCTATATTTGATGTGACCTGCATTCACTTCTCTCAGCATTTGCACGTTTGATGGTGAAACAATATAATATATATCTTCTATTTTCATCATCAAATATCTATGCTTTAGATCACAATATATATGTTTAGTGATATCTCTATATTTCTTGTGGTAAGAAAAGAGAAAGCATGAGATAGTTAAAAGTGACATGGCTCGGATTCTTCAAAAAGATCATTGGGTGTGAGTTTGATTCTTCAAGAAATTATGCATTTTTAGAACTTGACAGATTGAGACACAATAATATTTTTGAAATGTTCGAGAAATATAGTTAAAAATATTGAGGGTTGGGGTGGTAGGGTTTAGTGGGGTGTGGGGAGCATAATAGTCATTTTTTGTTCTTCTTGTTGTGTTTTACGTGTACTTGGTGCATTTGTATTATTTCATGCAGGTAAAAAAAAGTTAAAACTCATACACTCTTTTATGTCTTTTTCTGTTTCTTATAAGATGGTAAATAGAGGCGATTTCATGATTTGATGCGTTTAATATCTTAATTTTTACGACTTCATCTGTTGTACTTTACTATATTTCATGTTGAAAATACAAGTTCATATTTATCCATTACTTAATCTAAATTTAATACTAGCTAAAACTATCCCAAAGGTGCTACTAGGGTTTTTACTATTGCATATAATCATCTTCGTGAATTTTCGATGAACGAAGATCTCTTAGGTATAAAAAGAAATATATAAAATCGAAAAATATTGTAAGCAGCCTATAAAATCAATTCTACTTTGAATTTGTAACAAAATATATTTTATGTTGTTTACCTTAGAAAATGTATAATGTTGGTATGATGAAAATAATCGGAACTAATACTAGAATCATATAATAATGCAAATTTGTGGGAAAAGTCCTAAGTTACGTAAGTAGGGTTTGTTACATATGAAATGGACACACAAAACATTATAATAATAATAATAATAATAATAATATATTTAGCAAGAAATAAAAGGAACATAAATAGCCGTTACAAAATTGCAAGAAAATTATGATAGTGTGTACGACCAAATATGTGGTTGTCCCCCTTTACACACTTGGTCAAAAGTAAAACAAAAGATAGGAAAAAATGACGAAACAGATGACGGGTGAAACATGTTTTTGGGTGGAAAACATGGGTCCCTTAATTCCAATTGTAATAATAATATGTGAACATGACCAGGATGTCCTTTTATTTATATCCGCGTAATATATAAATGTGTTTTATAATTTAATTTTACTGAATGTATATGTTGTCAAATTTTAAGAATGCACAAATATATATTTAGGTTTATATAAAATTAAATAAGCAGATATATGTATTCTGTATAATATAATATACATAAGACATATAAAATGCAAAATATCATGTCGAACATATAAAACATTTATTTAACATTATATAAATTTAAATATTTATTTATGCACACTCAAAATTAAAGGATGGAAGAGGTGGGGCGAGTTGGGGTTAGGAAAGCGGGGTTGGGGGCAAGTTGGCTAGTTGGCTAGTTGGAGGGTGGAGGGAGACAAACAACATGATATATCAATCTCGGATGGAGCCAAAGATTCACTATTTTTTGGCTTTGGGGTATGATGGAATAAAACAAAATGACTCTTTA
>JAOTQJ010000099.1:23195118-23220397 GCA_025642045.1 Solanum sejunctum | reverse complement strand
ATTTGACAGATATACATATTCAATTAGACAAATATACATATACAATTCACTTTTTTCTATCCTCTCCCGCTCGCCTCTTTTGATTTTGCTCGTCTCTCTCCTTTATCTTTCAATCTCGCTTGCCATATATATATAATTTGCTTCTCTACATTCTCGCTTGATCTCGCTCACCTCAGTGATATGTACTACATAGTTATGAAACATAATTTTAGCAAACTATAACTATTTTTTACGTTATTATATTTCAAATGTTTGCTCTTTTTGAAAAATCCTCGTAAGTTTCTTTTGAAATATTTTTACTCCATTGTTTGGCAATAACAAACAAATATATTTAAACAAACAAGGCCATTACAAAGCTTGTAATTATATCTTTCTTGGTCATTTTCATTTGGAACAAAATAATTTCATACAATAGTGAAACTTATATGGTAATGTGTAGTAATGTCACATAGCATTAATATACGGACACTTCATACTAAAAATATACCAAAGGCTAATTAAGTGCACATTGATTATAACAAAAAGCAAGTACATTGAGACTTTTCATAAATCAAATGTATCCACATATTTTACATTCATATTATATGCTGGATTAAAGGAGATAAAATTTAAATAATGGCTAAAAAGGAAACTATATATTATTTATAGTTAAAAAAAAACCCATCTTTTAAAAGGTGGTCATTAGTATATAATAAATCTTCACCTTTTAATTATCAAGTTTGCTAGATAGAAATAAATGTTATATTCATCTTCTTAATAAATTCTAAATTAATGATCGGACTAATGGTCACTCATGAGTCATGACTTTTATGGTATACTAGAGCCGTGGTTGCACATACCACGGTGGGGGTGATAGTTCTAGTCTCGCTTCTATAATCATCATTTTTTTGGGTTGAAAACAATATAAAATTTAATATCGGGGAAGAATTAAATCATATGTTTCATCTGTTCCATTTTATGTGATGCTCTTTGTTTTTTAGTCTATCCTAAAATAACATTACCGTATTATAATTAGAAATAATTCACAATCACATAAATATATAACGATTGTTTTGGACTACAAATTTCAAAAGTCTTTCTTTCTTCTTAAATATCATGTCAAATTAAATGATGCACATAAAATAAGATGGAGGGAGTAATAGTTTTTGTTATTAATGAAAAGAATCCTTTTCATTTTAAATAAAAAAATAAAAGTAAATAAAGACGACTATCATAATTATGCATATGGGCTAGATATGGCCCAAAACAACTGATATATTGGGCTGGGGAAGAAGAATGGCTAAATAGCCCATTTCCATGGGAAAGTTTTCACTGGTTATCCCCTTATGAACAACTATTTAACAAATGACCTTGTCTTTCTCTTGTAATTTATAAACGCTTTAGCCTATGATTAAAGCTTTATTTTAAGCAAACTAGAGGTCTTATAAAAAAACGTTAAACTATGGTGTGTTTTTTTTGCTAGCTATTGCAAATGTTAGACACATGACAACATAGTGTTGTTTGTAAGGTCGAACAATATATGAATAAATATTAAATTAGAGTTGATCATTTTTTCTTTTGAAAAAAATAATTTCATAAAATTATATTTGTATGACTTTTAAAAATATGAATAAAATTTAAATAATGATATTTGTCATAGTCTTTTGAATTAGTCCAAATTGTTGGTAATTAACAATTAAATTTACAAGTTTCTCAATGCTGTCCCTTATCTTCGTGATTGACACTTTATATAGTTTTTTCCTCTCAAATGAAAAAATTAATAAATTATTGAGACCTTTGGACTTTGAAATATTTTATCATTGTTTTATTCATTTTCAGTATTTAATTTTGAAATCATATTAACGTTTTTTTAATATTTAAAAATAATTAAAATCATAAATATTTTTATGTACTTTGATTTTTAGATGTATACGAATAGATTTAAATTTATATTAAATTGAATCAGTTATTAAGTAGAATGTTATACATAATGCAAATTCTCATATACGATGTAAATTATTATGATAATTACATATTTTTATTTATTTAATTTTATATAAATTTAATATGACGTTTAAGTTAGAGAATATAATTGTTAATTAAAATTAAATTAAAGAATGTGATTCTATATTATGTTTTTATTCAGAATAATCATAAAATATTAAATAGACATTAATTTAAGTAAGTTTTGAACAGTGATTGTATTTATTTCTAAAATAAGACTTTTCCCAGCGAATTCGAATTATTAGCTAAAAACAATAAATTTAGTTGTACCAGTTCCGGCGGCTATAGATTTCCCAAATGCATGCCGAATTGTAGGGTTTCTATAATTCCTTTCTCTTCGAATTCATCAAAATCTTCTGGAAAGCCAACACAATAATGAACGAAAAGGTACGTTCAGTTACTTCTCCATTTCCTATTTACAATGAACCAATTCAATTTTGTTCCCTGTGATGATTTTTCAAGCTGCAAATTGTCCAACCAATCATGATTGATGTTATCTGAATTGTTCATCGTGAGCTGGAATGATGGTTCTTTGTTCTCGATCTTGATCTTCGTTCGTAAAAAAGGTTTAATTTAATATATATATATTTGTGTTTAATGATGGACTTGGAAGATCAAAATTCAGCTAGTAAATCGGTTCAGGATAATGAAGAAATGACCACACCGTCAAGATTTGATAGTGGTAATCAAAGCAAGGTAGAAAGCAGTAATGGGTCTAGTCCTCCAGGGGATAATTGTAGTAATAATAATTTGGAGGATGTAAAAGGAAAGGGAATTGAAATTAAGGAGCTTGAGGATAATTCGACTCCCGTGGTGAAATCCTCTCCAACAACTAGAGGGTTCGGGTTGAAGAAATGGAAAAGGATGAAGAGGGATACACGGCGGCAGGATGGGGATAGTAGTGTAAACAGTGATAAGCTGTTGAAACGGGGTTTGGCGGGTGAAGTTGCGAATTTGGAAAAACCTGTAAATTTTTCTGCTGGAAGGATCCAAAAAAGTGATGGATCTGTTTCATCTACGAATGCTGTATTCCAGAACAATAGAGGTCTAGTTGATGGCTTTGGTGTAATTGGTGACTCTGGTTCTATTGGGCCAATTTTCAATGCTGTATCGGAATCAGAGAACAGCGAGGATCAAAGTGGTAGGTCTTCAACTGCAGCTAGTGCTCCAAAGGCAAGGTATGAAGCACCTGTGTCCCTTGGTTATCCATCTGACAAACATTGGTTGAAGAGTTTGAGTGGGAAGAGCTTGAGCGCATCAGCTCAGAAACCTCATCAGGGAAAAGGTCGGGCTGAAACTAGTAAAAAGCCTAGAGGAGAAAGGGTCAAAATCGAGAAGGAAAACTCTCATTCCAGCATGGAATCTGACTCGCGAAGTTCTAATTTTATCTTTATGCAGGGTAACTATGCTACGAGTAATGGTACAAAAGGTGAAAGATCAATGACTTACGATGGAGAATCCAGTGATGAAGCTCAGGATAGAGAAAGACTAATTGGTGAGGAACTTCGGGCTGGTCTTGAGATAGGAAATGATAGGGAGTCTGAAAATGTGTCACAAGAAGATCTAGCTGCTGAATCTCCGTGGGAGGTTAAGGAAGAGAGGAGTGAGAATCATGATTCATCCACTGATCACGATCCTCTGATGAAATCTATCTTCAGCTTGCAGGCTGCTCAAGGAGCCCTTGCTCAAGGTACCTTCTTAGTTCTTCTAGAACATTTCAATTCTACTTTTGCTTAAATGATAAATATCAATGTAAATCATGATTTGCCTCATAATTTGTTCTACTTTGCATATTCTGTCTGTATGTTGTACAATGTGGTGTCTCTCTAGTTGGATCAATATGCTAAGACGATGGTACTTATGTTTGACACTTCCTATTTGGGTGTCACTCAAGAAATATATGCTAGCTTCATTGTAGGAACAATAATGTCAAGTCTATTAGTCAGTGAATCTTTTTAAGGAGGCAGCATTCATAATCCTTATAATGTACATATGCCTAAAGAATTATTTGGAGATCGGCTATGCTTTCTCCTCTTCAAGATCATTTATATTTGGTTATCATGCTGTAATGTGTATGCATCTCAGACCATCTTGTTCCATTCTTTTCTAAAAGCAGCTTTTATGTGCCTAATGTCATGTATTTTGCAATTTACTTGTTCTTTAAAGTTATTGTTTGCTATAATAACTTCAGGATTATATTGTGAAGGTGTTACTATTTCAATATTTCTTTTAGCAATAGTGGATCTTGTTGAGAATGTATTTACTGATACAGAGGCCATTTTTAACTTAAAGCATGTCTAACAAACCATTGATAAAGTTCAATCTCATGTTAATTGGAAACAGTCTATGTAATCTTATATCTTTCTGTATCTGTCTGGACTTGATACCACTTCCTTCTCTGACTTTCCCTCTTACACATGTATGCTCAACTTGCTTTTATGTCTGACCTTTCATTTATATCTGTTTTACCTGCTATAGTATGTTCTTGGGGCGTTAGAGATTGTAATTTGAAGAATTTAATTTCTGACTATGAGAAAATAAAATTAGGATAATAATCCGACCTCCCTTTATTTTGGAAGAATTAAGCTTTCTGCTGAATTTGTTATTCAGAGCTGACCTGCGAGTGCAGTAAGCTAGCCTCGCAGGAAAGAGAGTCATCGTCATCACATTTGGGGCACATTACAGAGTGGTATTTTGTTGTACGAACCACCCCAAAAATTTTCCTTTACAGAAGACTGTAGATGGAACAAATTACAGGGAACCAAAAGTCATTTTATGTGAGGTTGAGAGTCTTGGTAAAATATAAAACATTGTTTCTTGGTTTTGAAGCATTAGATGGACATGCTTAGGTTCTTTGCATTCCCAGTTTAATAATCTCTATCATTTACGTATAAGGATACTTGGTTATCGGTGTTGGTCCTGTTTGACCTCAGAAGCACATTAAAAGGGAAGTACATATTATATCATTTGAAGTAGTTGACCAGTTCCTTTTCTGGAATTTTTTTTTTGGATGAGCTTTAGTGCTTTACTATGCCATTTGCTTTTACTATGCTGAAAGAGTTCTTACCGACCCCTTTACTGCATCAGTATATCATTGATTTTTGGTGGTTCACAAGCATATTACTTGAGCTTTCCTTGCCTGTTTGCCTAGTTTAATCAGATAAATCATAAAACATTCTTAAAAAAACACGTTGAATTTGTTATAATCCATGCAATTGGGACTAATTTTGTTGTTGTGCTTTCTCCGCAGAAATTCAGAAATTCAAAGAAATCGGGAAAGACAATAACTTTGGTCATTCGCTTGAGGATGTTGGTATACCTTCAGATGACTCAGATTTCCCTAGACCAAGCACATCTGTGCTGTCACAGCCCAGGGATGGTGCTCAACATTCTCTCAACTCTTTGGAGTCTGAAGTGTTTAGCCTAAAGCAGAATATATTTCTGTTGCAAAACAAGGTTCAGAAGGCAGCTGACCTGGTTAAATCCAAGGAAGCAAGAATTACTGAACTTGAAACCATTTTAGGTTGTAGCTCAAAGAGTGAAGCAGAGACTATTGAAAGTGAGTTGGAGGGTGCCTTCAGACAGAAAATTGAAGCTGAAGTTCAGTATTTGACAATATCATTGACGGCCGAAAAGTTGAAAAGTGCAGCAGTGGATCAACTTACCCTCTTGGAAGAACAGAAGGCCTTAGCTTTAGAACAAGCACAGGTGGTGCATGTGCTAGGAGATGCTGAAGCAAAGGCTGCATTGCTGAAGACACAAGCTGAGAAGTTGGAAAGTTACTGCGAAGAGTTAGCAAGCACTGATGAAAAGATAAAGCTACATAAGAAAGTCTGCAAGTACAGTTTGTGTTTTTTCGTACAGCTGCTGTTGTTTGCCGTTGTCATTGCTCTGTTTCTGATGCAGATATCTCCTGAGCATGATGAACTCGTACCCACCTAATGTTAGACAAGTTTCTCTCTCGTTTCTTTCATCTTTTTCTATTAGCAACATCGTCATTGCTCCACGTTGAAATGTTAGATTAGTTTGTTTTAGATGTTTATAGATGGCTGAAATCCTCACTTCTCATTTTGTCAAGTTTTGAATATAGATGTTATTCTGCTTCTATAAGAGAGTGAGCCCTTTTATTAGTAGATTGCCAAAGTCTTTAGTATGAAAAATATGTAAATATTAAAGTAGGAAGGAGTATTAAATTTCAGCTAGTTGATCAGTTATGTATAATTTTCCTTCTAAGGAATTTCGTGGCATTTTTTATTTACTTTAGAAGGAGAACGAAAATCTGGCTACTGACATGTGACCCCATAAATACAATGGTTGTTTTGCTATCTAATTATAGTACTATGTATTATTCCCAACTACGTTATTTGACTTGACGATACAGCCAATCAAATATAATTCGGAAAAGGTTGTCATCCAAGGCTGTAAAATTTTGTATTAGCATTTTTATTATCCTACATAGCGCCTATGTTGTATACTTTTATTAAAATTAAATATTCATTCTTTAATAAAATATTCTATGAACCCATTTCTTAATCTAACTCCAGACCCAACAAACCAACTCGTAAAGAAATTAGATAAAATGTGGTTTAGTCCATTTAAAACGTTCTTATACTAAGAGCATATTGTTTCTATCTAAAATCACATTTCACCTAAGATTTTGAGATATAAAGATATTTCTAAAATTTTCAATTTAATGTGATCAAAGTTCAAATCATGAATTTAAAGTCATTGAGATAGATTTGTGGTGAAAATATAAAAAAACTGTTTTCTATATTTCGCTTGCTAACAGGTAAATTATATAAATTTTATTCACTATTTAAAATTTATTCTTTTACTATGTTAATATAAGGGAAAAAAAATACAATTTATAGTTATATTTCATATAACTTTTGAATAACTAAATTTTAATTGAATTAATCTAATTCAATTTAGTTTAAAAAGTAAATCAACATAGTTGTAAAGAAGCTAAATATGACAATTATTTTGGAAAAAAAAGAGAGTATTGAAAATTGAAATATTGATATTAATATGTGGATTTGGGCGGTGTGAATAAGATATTATGATTATTAAGAAACACACAACTAGTAAATGACTACTTAATTAAGGTAATGAATGACTATTTTCCACATTCAAAGTAAAATATTAAATGCACACGGTTAATTTTTTTTAAAGAAGAGTCTTGGTAACTTTCATACTCTTTGACAAAACTTTACATTTAATTGGCTAGAAATGTATGAAGATAAACACAAAGTTATTTGAATTCACAAGAGTTTTCATTTGATTAAGCTACTCATTTTTTTTTCAATTGGTTGTCAAAATCTTAAAAGATTCTCCTTCTAAACATATCCTGTAAAATGAATCATCATCGTTAATAATTACATAAATCGAAAATCTTCAAAATAAAGAGATAATTAATTTTTTTTTGGCCCCTCTTGTAAATTCTTATTTTTCATTCAAATGTGTGATCTTAATCCTTTACTATTATCCTAAAAATGTGGAATAACAATAATAACAAATTTAATGTAATTTTACACGTGAAGTCTTGTGTAGAGTGGTGAATCCTGATCCTTATCATATTTTATCAAGGTAAAAATTTATTTTTAGTAAACCTTTCCGACTCAAGTTTAACATAATATATACATGAGCAAAATAGTAATTAACAAAGTAAATATATAGTCAAGAAATTATAACAACATACCCAGTAGAATCCCACAAGTAAGGTCTGGAGGAGTAAAGTCCTTCAAAATAGGAGAATTAAGTTAAAATTGGAATATTAAAATATAATTAC
Source organism: Solanum sejunctum (assembly GCA_025642045.1). Lineage (NCBI taxonomy): Eukaryota > Viridiplantae > Streptophyta > Magnoliopsida > Solanales > Solanaceae > Solanum > Solanum sejunctum. Next base: position 23,212,626 of record JAOTQJ010000099.1, on the reverse strand, counting down.
CTCAAAAAACAAATTAATTTTATTTGAATAAAAAGTGATTAGACATTATCTCATTTTCCTAGCCACGCCACGCCACAGTCAATGCCTCAGTTGAGAACGTGACAGTCAATTTTCCACACTTTAGCAGTTTCACAATGACTCTTCCTCATCCCTTCCCCCTCTTCCTCTTCTCCTTCTCATTTTCTTCTCTTTTCTTGTATTCATTATCTTTCCTTTGATGGAGCTCATGAATTTTCCCTTTTCGTTTTCGCCATGAGTTTGCTTTTCAGCTAAGTTATCTCCATTTCCAGCTCGTAGCTAGCATTTTTTTTTATATATGTATAGATTATCAACAAAATTTTCAGTTTAGCTACAAAATTTGTCGGTCTCTCATTTTTCCGTAATTATGGTTGATTATCAAGTTGGTAAGGGGATGGTATGGATGAATCTGAAGATTTCCGAGAACGATGTGTTAGAAGATCATCAGGAGGATCAGGAGGAGAAGGATGTTATGAAAGTTGGAGATAAAGACGAAGACGAAGATGTTGATGATGAGATTCGAAAAAATAATGATGATAATAAGGGGAGGATTTGTCATGTGTGTAAGAAAGGATTTGTCTCTGGTAAAGCATTAGGAGGTCACATGAGAATTCACGTTCAGGGTTCTAAAATGCAGCTCCTCTCTGACGAAAAGGCGGAAAAATTGAAGGCTTTAGAAAATTACAATAATGATGATCAGTTGTTACCAACTTGTTCAATGTGTGGTAAGAATTTTCCATCGATGAAATCATTGTTTGGGCATATGAGGTGTCATCCTGAACGGGCATGGAGAGGAATTCAACCTCCTAATTTGAAATCTAACGATGAGATCCATGTAAAAAAAGCGAAAAAACCAGCTTCTGCCACTGTTACTGCTACTACGGATGTTAGTAGTGTACCTGGATGGTCAGTGAGAGCTAAGCGAGGGCGGAAGCCTGGTGATGAAGAAGCCACTGACTCAGTCTCTAAGGATGAGGAGAAATTGCAGGATGCTGTTCATCATCTTATGTTGCTCGCAAACGGAGATTCAATCGAATCTGGTGTTACTGGAGATCAATTGGAGAAAACGAACAGCAATTCTCTTACCTCCAAAGCTGAAAATGAGGAGTTTCATGCTTCTGATGAATCGAAGATCATGGATACCACGAAGAGGAGGAAGAAGAAACTGAAGTTGAGGCATCTGAATTCTGTTATTCCAGCTTCAGCCACGGCGGTAACGCCTGAAAAATATAAGTGTAACACTTGCGGAAAAAGCTTCGCAACTCATCAAGCATTTGGTGGGCATAAATCAAGCCACAATAAGTTCAGAATGGTAATTCAAAACTCCGATCGTACTAATACAGCTGCGATCAGTGAAGAAGCAGCTGCTAGTAGCTCAAAATTGTTGGCTGATAGCAAATTATCAAGTCAATTGAATTCGCCCGGTGAATTCAGCCATACAACTACAGGACATAGAATTCTGGATTTTGATCTCAATGAATTGCCCCCTGATCATCATGAAGATGAACTTCCTGGTAATCATGAGTACTTCCCATTTTTTCCAATTTAACAATGCTATGTTCTGAACGTATGCCCTTGGACCAACCATAAAATTATTTTTGTATGACTATAGGTCATGCATTTTTTCAGATCGTATGTAAATATGGGATGCTTATGTTGTCACTAGTATTAGTTCTACAACTGTTGGTTTTAATTATTGTAGCTTTAGTAATTAACCATCTTGGTTACTTATTATTAGTCTTATTTTCTTTGTTTAACATCCTTAATTTAGTGTTTTGAAGTTGAGCTTTGGTTGTTATTATCTTGATGGCAAGCACGATTGTTCAACAAGCCTCCTGGAAAACACCAAATGTATATAAATTATGTACAGTATCTCTTGGTTTAATGTCCAGTTTGACCAGTACAAAAATATTTGTATACTTAAAACACTATAAGTTGCATTTTGAATCTTTGATCAAAATTTACATAGTAAATTTGAATCTTGACAAGTGAAAAATCATGAATTATGTGACGGAAGGGTCAGAATAGATGGTTGTGATTTTCTTTCTATATCTTCACTTCTTTTCTTTTTTCTACGCATGATTGAATATCTGAATATATTTTATCCTTTTTAAATTTTACGTGTGAAATTATATTGTATTTGCTATTGAATGAGGCTAGAGAAATACTAGTTTGCTACAGGAGCGACTCAACCTTAAAACTACTAAAATTTAAATTTTACTAGTTTGATAAATTGAAATAATTAAATTTAACATTTAAAATCTATAAATTATATAAAGAATGCTACTCCCTCCGTTTCATTTTATATGTCACATTTTTTAATGACACTTGTATTAAGAAGAATGGTAAGTTTATCCTTTTGCCCCTATCTAATCTTTTCTTATAGCCATATTTTCAATTAACGATCCTAAATGAATATCAATTGTTAGTTCTTTTAGTTAGTCAAAACCATTAATTATCAAAGATAAAATAAGTAGAATAGTATATTTTATGCATTGATATTGTGAAATGACATATATCAAGGAACATATATTTGTAGTAAGGACGACATGTAAAATGTAATGGAGGGAGTACAAGTTGCAATCTTTCTTATATTAATATGATGAAAAAATACATCTTAAAATGTCGGTCAAAGTTTATGTAGTTTGAGCTTGATAAGTAAAATAGTGACAAGTAAAAATAAACGGAAAAAGTATTATTTTCTGGGATGTGCTACGGAAAAAGTATTATTTTCTGGGATGTGCTAAATTTGACAACTAAAATGGGACAGAATGGGACAGAGAGAGTACTACTTTTAGAAAATTGAGGTGTTTTTGCCAAAATTTTAGGAACCTATTTTTTAGAGGTTGAAAAAATAGTTTCTTCCCAGAAATAATTTTTGAAACCTTGGCTATATAAATTCTTTTCTTAAAATTACATGAATAAACCAGATACAACAAATTACCAAAGATTTAAGAGACTAAAACAAAAAAAATAAAATAAAATAAATTTGAGGCCTTTTGAGAAAGTTAAGAACAGGAATTGTAGTCTTTTTGTCTACCACTTTAATTTTTTGATACATTTATATTCTTATAGTCGTGATGAAAGGGGAGCAAATAAAGTAATTTTCCCTTTTGATATAATTCTGAAAAATTTAGGAGGGAATGGTACAAATACAATAAATGGGAAGGCAGGAAATAAGTATTTAAGTCGCAACTGCTTCCTGCCTACATTCTCGTGACCATAATATAGATGCAAGCATCATATATCCCAATTTCCCCACTATCATTTTGACTTTTCTGTATCCTGATCGAGACAAAATTGTATAGCATAGTGTATGTGTATATATACACAACGATGACGACAACAATAATATATTCGGTGAAATTTCATAAGTGGAATCTAGGTAGGGTAAAATGTACGCAAACCTTATCATAACCTCATATAGATAGAAAGACTGTTTCCGTAAGACCCTCGTCTAAAAAATATCAGAAGCAGGAGATATTAGATAATATAAATACAATAAAATAATAAATATAAGACGTACAATAACAACTCAAGATATAAAGAAACGACTAATCCTACCAACCTACTATAACACAAGACCGGACATCATTCTATCCCTACCAGCCTATTAACTTTCTACTGTAATACATGTATTCCACTCTTTTCTATCTAAAGTCATATTCTCGATGATATGAAGTTGCATCGTTTCTCTCCATTTTACTTCTGATACATGAATTTTTGGATCATAAGTGTTTCCTCATCCAAACAATCGCAAATTTAATCAGTTACTTTTTATGTTATATCAACAAGCATTAACATACTCCTACTAAACCATATACTTTCCTTTTCTCTTCTTTAGCATATGTTCCCTTCCTACTAACTCGTAACCCTCAATTCTTTTTTTCTAATGTGTGAAGTTTAGAGTCATGCAAGTGTTTCCAAATTTGATCAATTACTTTTTATGTTTGTTATATCAGCAAACATAAATATACGTTCACCTAAACCATATACTCCTTCTTTAGCATATGATACACCTTCTACTAAGTCATAAACATCAATTCTTTTTTTTCATTTTATATTTTAATAACGAGATCTATTATCATTTTTTGCATGTATATTGTGAAATCTCTTCATAAAAATTCTACCTCAATCATATAGTTAGTTGTAACGAAATGGTCCAAAAGTGTTTCTCATGTGAATTTAATGGAATCCAATACAAATACAAACAATGGAAGCAAAGAAATTGTTTGGCACTATACAAATAAAAGCTATTGCATTAGAAACAAGGCCACTTCAATTTCACATGAAGAAAAAGAAAGAGAATATATATTTTTTCAACCAAAGAAACTGGGATCATATCCATTGCTGGAAGTAGCAAGGATATAATAAGCAACAATATGACCAATTGATCCCCAAGCAAGTACATCAACAATATTGAATCCAACAGGGTCATTCGATTTTAGCAAACTTATATATTCCTTAGCCCTAACATCTCCAGCTTCAAAGTGAGAAACTCCGTTCTGGGACGGCACCTGTTTTGCCATGTTTTCCCTCTGGAAATTGAAGAAAACGAATCTTCCAAGGAAAAGCGAAAGCCCGGTGCTCAAACTGATGACGACGGATGGGTTCAGCTCAGCTTTCACTGACAGATTTCGGGTTTTTTGGGTCATGGGTTTGAAGGAGATTGGTTTGTTGAGGAAGAGGGAAGAGTCTGTGGCTTTGTTGAGAGGTCTAAGACCTTGGAAAGTTGGTGCAGAGAGCAGAGTGGAAGCCATTTTGGACATGTGTGGAGGGAAGGAGGAGATGGAATTTGTTTGTAGATGAAAATTTGGGGATTGGAATATATCTACAAACATGAAGTGGGATTTGATTTGGAAATGAGTGAGGGGAAATGAAGGGAAGGAGATTTTTAAGGTGACTTGGCTTTCATTTATTGGTTCATTGTGGATTACAGATTTTCTTCTCCTACTACTAAACATGATGTAGTAATTTAACCACCACACATTCCAAAAAATTTGAAAATGAATATTTTATTAGGAATTAAGATGTTCAATTGAAACATAGTTTAGTTTAAGTATCTAAATGAAATATCATGACGTCTATTATGTCTAAAAAAAGTTGTTAAAACTCGATGCTGATGGTTAAGGTGGAGGAATTTCATCATAGATGGATTCGAGATTTAAAGTTTATTAGGCTTTATCACCTACTACATCTCTTGGTGGTACCATTTTATAGTTGATTGTGTTTACTGCTCATGAAGTTAGTTCGAATTGAAAGAAAAACTTTTGAAGTTTATAGTCTAAAATTAGTTATAAATTTGAATGATAATAAATTATTTCACTAAAGATTTAAATAAAAAAAATTAAAGTTAATTTATTATTAAAATAAATATATATATATATATATATAAAATTGCTTTTCACACTGATAAAAAGAGAAGAGTGTTGCATGAATTTGGGGTCAAAGGAGCAACATATTGGATTGGTCAAATCCTGTGAACAATGGATATTTGTTAATGGGCTGCCCATCGACTTTTTACTTATACTAACAACTAGTTAATATGTTCGCGCTTAATGATAGAAAGATCTTAGGTAAATATAGTCAACATAATATATATATATATTATTTATATTTTATTAGAGAGAGTTGATTGATAAAAAGCAGAAAAGGAAATGAGAAGGAAATCTTACCTGTCACCACACTCCGACATGAATATCACCTTAGGTCAAACCTAATATTTTAAGACTTTTGACAGGATCACAATGTACTTTTGGCATTCAAATTTAACTTGATAAGTTGTAATGCTGATGTTAAAAAAGTGCCACGTAACCGGATTAAGAATCCTCTATATATCAATTTTGGGGAAGTGGGACAAATTTGGAGTATATTTAAACACCATGAGAAATTAGAAGTAGAAATTAAGAGAATCTATTTCTACAAAGTCAACTTTGAAAGGTTTTTTTCTTGCAATAAAGAGAGAAATTCAAGGAGGATAACAGATACAAAGACATAATCTTATTTGTAAAAACATCATATGCCATAGATTAGAAGCAGCAAGGAAAATCAGAGTTAAAGTTTGCATCTAATTTCCAATTACAGTAATAAAAATCACAAATATTTTCTATACTAAAAAGGAAAAAGGAAGAAAGAAGAGAAATAATTGTGGTACGTAACCTGATGTGGCGTCAAATAAGGCCCCTATTACGTGGGACGTGTTTTTTTTCGACGTTGCTATGTCGCTTTTGTGAATAAAAGGAAAATTGTGCTTGTTTCAATATGTTAATTTCGAGAATCAATGTCATATGATTTCGGACTCTAGAAGCGTTTATTCACTACAACAGTCTCAAGTAGCAAGAATAGGGAAGAAGAAAGAATTACCTCGTTTCTCTTGGTGGGATTTGAATTGTTGTGGGAAGGGGTCTGGCAGGCACCATTTTAATTTTAAAAATAATTGATAAACAATAATGCTGATATAAGGGAGCTTACTTAAGTGGGATTCCAATACTCTTTTTATATAATGATATGATTCGAATGTCTGAGATGGCCAAACATACCGTTCTATTCTTGGAGTCAACCAATCTTCCTTCGGGCCCATCCCCAACTACTACGAGAAGCTTGCCCTGATATATGTTGTGAGCATAAAAAGGGGAAAAAGGAGTAAATAATAACTAAACGAAATGTATAAAATGTTAGGTAGTGGAGTCTGATAATATATTTAGCAGCTGTTGCGATTTAATCTCTGTGGTGAAGTTGTCGGGGTCCCGCCCCCACCCGAAGACCGGGGTTTGGGGTGGAGCCTCGACCCAAATTTTAGGTGCTACTGTTTATTCTTCGTGTATATACGTATTTTGTGTAATTATAAATATCCGGATATCATTAATATATATAGCCCTATCGCCGTGGAGGTTACCCAATTTTGGGGTTTACCACGAAAAAATAGTTTCTCTTTTAGATCATTTCTCTGCCTTCTCTCTAAAATTGAGTTACTATTCATCTTTTTTTCTTTCTTCCTTTTCAAATAAGAAGTTACAGATCATTAGAGATTTATATTACCCAATATAAAGAAACAAGTTCAGGCATAGAGACTTACATTTACAGACCAGGGAAAATGGAAATGGTTATATAATTAAAATTTCTCCATATCGAAATCTTGAATTCCAGAATTTTCATTTAATATAATAAAATTAAGTGCACCATTGCATTCATTAAATGTGTTTTATGTGTAATTGCATTAGACTTATTCATATACACATAAATTGCAAATATGTTTTATTTATAATCGCATTAAGCTTATTTATATCCATTACATTGCATTCACTAATTCGTTTTACTCTATATTTCTTCCCAAATTTAAAGGCTTTGGTAAATGAAACACAGAAAGAACATAACAGAAGGTAATAAGTTTTCCATCTTCCCCAAATAAGGTGCAACTCTGTCTCTGAGCATTCTTTCATTTGTCTTTTTCTATATCTAAAAAAAAGAATTTACAGTCAAAAAACACATACAATATCGTAATATACTGAATTTCATACCTAAGCTATAAGATGTGCGATTTTTTTATTTTGAACTATCATCAACTTATCAAGAATGATGATATCTCACTCACAAAAAGTGAACAACTGATAATTTAGATAGAAAACTCAAACTCCTATTTATTCAATTATGAAAATAAAAAAAAATAAATATTTTAGATATATTTTTCGACCTTTCCCTCCCCCCAAAAAAGAAAAAACAATGGTGCATAGAAGATATATATAAATTTCTTACCTTTGAGCGAAAATGTGCAGAGAGGAAAAGATGTTTAAGCGGAGCTTAGGATGCTTTCTTTTCGAACAAAGGAATATTATTTTGGGCTTAATTTTTACCAATTATTCATTTAATTTCATCAATTTCCAACAACAACAATAACATACATTATACAAAGTGTTTTATAACGGTAAAATCACATACATAATTAAATTCATTCCATATAAAGTTCATTGAGAAGTGTACTTTCATAATGGTAAATCACACTTCATAATTAAATGCAGACCATTTAAAGTTTATAAGAAATGTTTCATAATGATAAATCACATTTTGTGTCGTCTAATAACCTGAACCTGAACTAATAGATTTGCGTCATTACCATAAAACTTTTATCACACGAGTTGCAAAATAAAAAGTTGGCGAAAGCCATCACAAGTTCTATTTTAAATTTTTTTTTTGAAATTCTGGATCAAATATCTTAGAGCTTTTCTCCTAATCCATAAGGAGTTAGGCGACCCACAAACACTTAATATGCGCCTACTTTCCAACACATCAAATGGTTTATCAATACGCTTTCAGAATAAAGAGATATTCATGTTTTTGCGAGACTGGTGGATGCGGGGCACTATCTCCAAGGTCGGTGGTGGCCTATATGGCCTCACGTTTTTCTTCAACAAAAAACCCAGAAAAACAGCTATAATAAACAAAAAAGCATTACATTAGGCCACTTTTATTGTTCAAACAACCGAAGATCGTCTAGCTTTTTGTATACTACTACACTCTACATCTTCTGTGGGCGCAATTTCTTACAAACAGCACAGTACAAGTATGAACCTAAATATAATCGACTTCTACTTCTACTAACTATGTTACTGGTGCAGCCTTCAGAGTGCTCATATTAGTGCATCAAGGTATGAGTACTTATGTCGTCTTCCAAACTCAAGGAGACCATTAAATCTGCGATTCCACACGCCAATGAAAAGCGACTCTGTATCAGGACTAAAAGACATTCCTGATATCTCGCCGAAGAAATCAATCTCTTGCTTAACCTCATATCCACTTTTTACATCAAATATGTGCACAAAATCTGCAGACTCTGCCATAGCCATAAATCTGCCATCAGACGTGTAGTGGATTGACCGAATAGCTCCAAGGTTACCCCTCAATGCAGTGACTGACTTGGACAAGTTCCGACAATCCCATATTCTGCACGTTTTATCCTGGTTCCCTGTTGCAAATGTTCGGCCATCAGGATGCCACGCTGATGCAAATGAGTAGTCCATATGTCCAGTCAAAGGAGAAAGAGCCTGTGAACAATGAACTTTGTCAGTAAACCGCCCATCGACCTCGTATTATACTAATAATTCGTACGTTTGAGATGTGCAAACATACGTTTCCATTCCTGGAGTCGATTAATATTCCTTTGGGATGATCCCCAACTACTATGAGAACCCTGCCATCAGGGCTGAGTGATACATGCTGTGAGCATAAAAAGTTGAAAAAGGATTAAATCATAACAAAATGAAATGTATCAAGATAGGAATTGTGTCATAAAAGATACTATAAACGAAACATGTTTAGGAGTAGACTAGTCGAATGCAGACTTACATTCACAGACCAGGGAAAATGGAAATGGTTTGACAGTTGAAATCTCTCTATGTCGAAATCTCTAACTCCACGATCATTATTCGAAGTTATAAAATGAAGTGCCCACTGCGCAGAAATAGACATCTCATTTAGCTTCATTCTCACTAAGAAAGAAAGTATATCCTTATCGATCAAAAGAGGTTCAGTCAATAAGCAAGATAATGCAATACCTGGGAGTGTTGACGATTTCAATACAACTGATAATGGCATCATCTTCATATGACATCCGAGAACAAAAAGAGACTCCAGGCTTATCTAAATACTGCACATAATTTTAAACATTCATAAGCAAAATCTAAATATGAAACGAGGGCGAGGGCACTCAATCATTTAAGCAAGAAAATACAAAAATGAAGTCCTAAAACCAACCGAATTTTACAAAAGAAAACAATGACAAGGACATGGACGAACCTTGATGAAAAGCTCTCCTTCCAATCCACCAGCAACAAGCAACTTATCTTTTATGGCCAGAGTGCTTACCTCAGTCTCCGCAAATCCCTCTAAAAGGCTTTCAGGATGTTTCTAATTGAGAACAGAAAAAGAAAGGAGTGAAAAGGAGGTCCTAAGTTAAACTACAGATACGTTAAGTGAATTTGATGTACAAAAATACATACCTCGACTGGTGCTACATGCCCTGCGAAATCGAGAATTTCAGTTTTTGCGCAGGTCAAGGATGACCAATGAATGACAGAGAAATTTGACATAAGGTAAACATCGTGCTTAGATGGTGCCCAAACCATATTCCTCAGCTATGTTGCAAAATTTGAAAAAAAAAAATAACAGACGGATTATTCTCATTATATAGCAAAAGAAAAGGCACTTGCATTGAGAATATTCAATGAAAATTCTGTTACAACAGCTTTGCTATCAGCAATTAGGCGTTATAAAGGCATAATCGATTCATTTGTCAATTCCATGATAGTCAGAACACTTGAGCTCGATATATCGGACCAAATCCATTTTAAGTTTCATTGCTGTCCACGCGCTCAGTTAGACATTTAGCTTTATTCCATTATAAAAACTGTTATCTTCAAAATGTCGTTTAACTTCCTTCACATAAATAAAACATAGAAGGTCTAACAAACTCTGAAATTTACCTGGGAATGACAGAATGTTAAGGTAATGGATCTTGCATTCCATCTGAAATCATAGTACAAACCGTCTTTCTTTGTGGTTTTGCACTCCTGTTGACATGCAAAAGGGAAAAATGACACCAAATCAACATTGAACGCAACATCGTTTCCATCTAAACCAATTAGAAAGTAATTAAAATACAAGCTTATATTACCTTTTCTGATATCTCACCAGATTGAGGAATATTTTTACAGCTCCGATACTGTTCTAGTCTTCTTTGTCTAGCTGTTTCCCTGGTTATGGTAACCGTTTTCCAGGGGATCCCTTGAATATCTTTGCCGCTCCTCACCTCAGCAGCCGAAATATCTTGCATTGTATTATTCTATTCCAGCAGAATAAGAAACAACTCAGTAAAGTTCAAACATTTGAAGCAAATTCGTATTAAAACATGGATATGATGCATCTAAGGAGTGTACAACTGCAACAATCAGATTTTCATAACGAATTAACAAACCATGTCTATCACTTGCAACTCATCTTCACCGGACCTATAGCCAACCAAGTCTACCCCTAGGAACTCATCTAAATCCAAGTCAAAGCCATCCGAGTCTATGTACTGTAACTCGTCTACATCTGAACCAAAGCCATCCAAGTCTATGCGCTGCAAATCATCTACATCCGAACCAATGCCATCCAGGTCTATGCCTTGGAACTCATCGATAAAAGCATCTAGTTCTTCCATTTCACGTTCATCTACTGTAATCAGCATCATCTCCTTGCTGAGAGGATATGTTACACCCCAATCAGATGATCTAAAACACAAAATGATAAATGTTAAAACTTTAACAACAATAATAACAACATACTCAGTTATTTTCATATGTGGAGTCTGAAGAGGATAGAGTGTATGCAAATATTACCCTCACTTTGTAGAGAACAGGAGATAAAGGAGAAAACACATACTTGAGATAGGAATCGATATCTAAAGAATGCAACAGTTCCAGTATAATGAAAGAAAAAGAAAAAAAGAATGACATCACGAGATCCTAATCTCAAAACTAAAAGAAAGGGGTATATGGTGAAATTGGTAGATGCTATGGATTTAATTGGATTGAGCTTTGGTATGGAAAGTTACTAAGTGTGATCACTTTCAAATTCTGAGAAATTCTTGAATTAACAAAATGGGCAATCGACATAACAAATAATAAAGAAAGCATGACATGCCATATAAAGCAGAATGTGCAATAAATGAAGCACAAGAAACTACAAGAATAATGCTAATATTGTCCACCCACCAACCCTGCCCCGCAAGAGATGAGACAATAATCAACTACTTTCTAACTTCCTCCCTAATTCGTCTCTTCAATATCCTCTTATCTAAGGTCACAGTTCTCTGAAGCTACGACATATCCTGTCTAATCATCTCTTTCTAGTACTTCTTCGACCTACCTTCACACCTCCTCACTAGGACATAGGTGCATTTCCTCTTCATATGTTCAAACCACCTCAATCTCCTCTCTTATCTCGTTCACCATAGAGGTCACTCTAGAATATGAAAGTCACAAATTAACTATATTTCAAAAGCATCTTAACATTTAAATATCACAAAACATCCATTTAAAGAAAGATACATTTAATTTTTGACCTCCTTTTACGACCTGGCCGGTTGCAAGAAGACCATGAAAAACACATAAGATTGTTCTAACAAACTAGATGAATGATAACACCAAATTACTTGTATACATAGGTGACAAGGGTGAATTAACCATATAATAAGCCTAGCATTCCACAGAATAGAAACAGGTTTAACAGCTAAAAAAAACATAGAATATTCTAGTCTATTAGATGTTCGATTTTTCTATCTGAATTATAACCAACTTATTATCAATGATGATATCTGAGATATAAAAACTAAACAACTGATAGTTCAGATAGTAAACTTAAACTCTATAAGCTCGAATGTGAATTTACCTAAAACTTAAAAAATTCAAATATTTTAGATGTGTTTTTCGATCTTTTCACTGTGAATAAACAATCTAAGATAGAGGTAAAAGGATTGATAAACTTCAGGCCTTGGGGAGGAAATTTTGGGTGCTTGTTTTTTGTACGTTGATCATTATAGGTTTGAAGAGGCGCAAAAAAAAATATCAACTTATATTTGTTTATATACTAAAATTATCTTATTTTATTACATTCTCAAATCATAATGTAGGTTTGTCTCAATATTAAATTTTTCTTCCTTTTTTAGCTCCCCGCATTGTTTGGTATTAGTATTCGTGCCATATAAAATCTATTGATAAATGTTTTTCCTAATAAGAAACTAAATAATTATTATTATTTAAATTAAACTCGTATCGTGTAAACTCTTTAGAGATATTTTTTTCTTATTTATGATTTACAAAGTATAACGGATATGGAATATGCATTGCACTATCTGTTTTTCTAAAACAAATTTAGTGATATTATTTTGGGCTTAATTCTCACCCGTTATACATTTAATTCTGTCACTTTTAAAATTTTAAAATCGTTATATTTTTCTTTCTCATGTAAATTAATCGAAATCTCTCTTTCTAGTCGATATACGTATCACACCAATTTGATACACTTTTCAATAAAAATTGTGAACAAAATTTTAAATCATGAGCAAGTTATACATATTTCATACCAAATTTATGTTGTTTTCATATACCAAAAGTTGTCAAGGAAATTCTAAATGATGTGTATGAATTCTATATATACTAGTGGCGAAAGCCTATGCTTGCACAAGCTTAATATAAATTATTATTTAGTCTTAATTTATGTGACGTTGATAGATTTTTCTTACATATTTTAGAAGATATTGTAAAATTATAATTGAAGTAGCTAAAACAATATTATAAAGTCGTTGAAGTTGATACGTCAATACGCAATTGCCTTAAAAAGATTAAATTAAAAAGTTCACAAATTATTTTTTCTTGGCTCAGTGGAAGCTGCTCAAGCAAGCAGCCAATATGAAATTTTTTTCTAATCTTGATTTATGTGTTAATGTAATTATATTGTAATTATCATGATCAACAATATTTTTTACCATTAAAAGTAAGACAAATTTTTTGGTATAATATGTGTATGAAATTCTACATATATTAGTCTTAAAATATTGAAAAGTGATTTACATGTGAAATGTATATGGAATCTGATTTGTATCAATTGAGATATAAGTATGTAAATAGCGTGCGCATGAAATGTCAAGTATACATTAGTAAAGTAATAAACTATTAGCGACATGTATATTAAAGATAAATTTTTCAAACATTTGAAATATAATAAGGTAAAAAATAATTATAGTTTATTAAAATTATTATTTATAGCTATATATTATAAGAGAGAAGTGAGTGAGATCGAGAGAGGCGGAGATAGATAAACGAGATTAAAAGAGATAAATTATATATGTATATTTATCAAATTGTATATGTATAACTATCAAATAATTTTTTATATGTAACTGATTGATATATATGTGTGTGTGTGTGTGCGCGCGCGTGCTCAATTAATTAGTTACAATTAATATTCTCTCTAATTTGTCTACTACTAAAATTGCCTGTTGACTTTATGCTTACTAAAGACTCATACTATATGATATCAATAGGGTATAGGGTATCACAGAGGATTAAATTAAGTTATAATCAATATATCGATAGAGTATCACAAAGAATATATTTTCAATGACACAAAGAATATATTTTCAATGAATTTAGAGTTTAATAAATAAGTTTGTTACTTCAATAATTTTCTCTTAATTGTTTTATTTCTTAAAAAATGAGCCCAAAATACTATAGTTTAACAACATACTAATGGAGTATCACCAAAATTAAATTCAGCCTTATATAATATCGACATGATATCTTAGAAATTAATAATTTTTTTTTAATTATTTCTTAAAAAAGAGCATATATATCGAGAGGATATTAATATATTATCAGAATATCACATAAAATTAAACTCATTTAATATAATACCAATATAATATCAATTTACTATTAGAATATCATAAAAGATTAATCTATAATAGTCATATTTACTTGACCCGTAATTTAGATTATATGTCTGTTAATAATAAATAATTTGAGTAAATAATTTCGTGTAGTTTTAATAGCATGAGGTACATAGGCCGTCGTTTCAAAAGATAAAATAATTATCTGGCAAACAAATTATCCACGTGTTGTCCCAATTGATTATCTTTGCTCCACCTTCCCAAATATGACTATGAATTTCAGTTCCATCAACAGTGACTATTCACCTAAAAACTCTCATTTCATGACTGAAGCCGTGCTACAAGAATAAAAAAACCGCCATGGCTACATTGTTACGCAAGTTATGGGAATCGGTGTTAACTCGATCGACTTCGAATTCGAGCTCAAGTACCAACTCGGTCGATCGGTTTGACCAGATGATGATTTATATACAGACGGCATCGACCGGAGAATTTGATCGGATACCGTTGGATATTTTCGTTCAAATTTTGAAGGTTTTAGGGCCTAAGGAGTCGGCGAAGCTCAGTTCTGTATGTAAATCGTGGAAATTCATTGTTTCCGATAATCGCCTCTGGATTTATTTTCTTCAGAATCACCATGAACCTTGGGATTCTACTTTTTTCGCTGAAACTCACTTGAGATCTGGTCCTCTTAGGTAAATTGGGTTTTTTTTTTTTTTGACAATTGTTACTTAATCGAAAATTGTACTCCGTCCTTCCCAAATGAGTTGTGCTCGAAAGTCAAGCTAGGTGACTTTGAAATGTATGATTTAATCTAATTTAGCTTCGAGAATTAGTTAAATTGACTACCGAGAACTGAAATACGGCAACTAATTTGGGACGGAGGGAGTATGAGATAATAGAGTCAATTATAGATAAAGGATATCAGGAAGTTAGTGATAGTTCTATGTAGTTGGTTTGATGAGGTGTATGACTGTGTAGGACATTTCCAAATTCAGTACCCGACTTGTCATTCATGAGTATTTATGGTCAACGTGCTCAAGTACCTGGTGCTATTATCGTTGACGGTGCGTGCCTTTCTATGTGTTTCACTCAAATCTTTTAGTTGGCACAATGCTGTAGTTGTTTTTAGATAAATTCTAATGTAACAGTGTATTTTGTGAACATTGCATTACAAAGAGAAATGATTTCTTTGAGATTACTTATCTGTCTTATTTTTCTCACCAAAAGGTGGGTCGGGCTACTGCAAATTTGGTTGGAGCAAGTATAGTGCTCCATCAGGGAGATCAGCGACATTCTTGGTGAGCTTTCTTACGAATTAACAGTTGGTTGTTTATTTGTGAAAACATTCTCACATTTGATTTGAGTCTTTGTTTTTCAAACTATTTGTTGTGTTCCATGTGCTCGACAAATTCTCACCTTATTTCTTCTGGAAAACTTGTCTCATTGACAGGAGTTTGGTAACATAGAATCTCCAATGTATTCTAGATTGAGACACTTCTTTTCAACAATATACACCAGGTTTGTGTTCCATTCATTTTTGCTGTCATTTTGCATTGGTCCCATCTGACAACATCTATAAGGCTTAAATATACCTTTTTCCTTAATGGTGCTTGACGTCTAAACCAACATCCATGGTTAAACAATCTAAACAGATTTTTGGTCATAATTTTCTTTTCATAAACTGTTTTTCAACACCATAACTGTCCATAATAACAGGCACTCGTAATATGTTTTACATTATTAATTGGTGGTAATATGTACGTCTGGTTGCTAAAGAAGAATCTGTGTCAAACTTGTATCTATGAAGGGAGTCTATCATTATGTTGCCAAAGTGGCACATATCCTGGTTATTTATCGTTTAATTCACTAACAAGGCTTCCTCTATTTATATTATAAATCACCAGTTTAACCTGTGAGAAATATTGGAGAAGAATATTATTGAATTGTTTATTTACATGTGTATTATCATTGCTACATAAAGACCCTATTTATAGATACTACGACCTAATCCAAATCCAACTAGGAAACAATACTATTCCTATGCCAACTCTAAATAGGACTATGTAATCCTATACCTATTCTAACACTCCCCCTCAAGTTGGTGCATACAAATCATAAGCACCTAGCTTGTTACAGGTATAATTAATACGAGGACCAGTGAGGGACTTGGTGAAGATATTTGCAAGCTGATCACTTGACCTCACAAACTTTGTAACAATATCTTTTGAGTATTTTTTTCTCTGACAAAGTGATAATCAATCTCAATGTGCTTGGTCCTTTCATGAAACACTGGATTTGATGCAATATAAAGGGCCGCTTGATTAGCAAAACCAAGTTCCATCTAATCAACTTTACCAAATTTTAGCTCCCTCAATAACTGATTGACCCAGATAAGCTCGCAAGTTTCTGTAACCATTGCTCGATATTCTGCTTCTACACTCGACCAAACAACCACACTCTGTTTCTTGCTCTTCCACACGCCACATTACCTCCTACTAATACACAATATCCGGATGTAGACCTTCTATCAGAGGGTGATCCTGCCCAATCAGCATTTGTATATTCGGTGATATGCTCATGTCCTCGATCTTCGAAGAGTAGTCCTTTTTCGGGCGCTGACTTTAGATATCGCAAAATACGAACAACTGGATCCCAATGACTATCATAAGGGGAAGTCATAAATTGACTTACAACACTCAAAAGAGAACAAAATATCAGGTCTAGTCATTGTGAGATAATTTAACTTTCCCACTAGTCGTCTATACCTTTCAGGGTTACCGAGTGGTTCCCCCTGTCCTGGAAACAGTTTAACATTCGGATCCATAGGAGTGTCAATGGGTCTACATCTCATCATCCCTGTCTCCTCAAGAATGTCTAAGGCATACTTGCGTTGAGAAATAACAATACGTGATCCAGAGTGAGCAACCTCAATACCTAGAAAATACTTTAATCTGCCAAGGTCTTTAGTTTGGAAATGCTTAAAGAAAAGTTGCTTCAAACTAGTAATACCATCTTCATCACTGCCAGTGATAACAATATCATCGACATAAACAACCAAATAAATA
>JAOTQJ010000099.1:23168934-23187129 GCA_025642045.1 Solanum sejunctum | reverse complement strand
GTGACAAAAAGATACCACCCAAACTTAAGGGTCAGTTCTACAGAGTAGTGGTTAGACCAGCGCTGCTGTATGGGGCGAAGTGCTGGCCGATTAAAAAGATTCATGTTCAGAAGATACATGTTGTAAAGATAAGGATGCTGAGATGAATTTGCGGTCACAAAAGAAGTGACAAGGTTAGGAATGAAGCTATTCGGGAGAAACTGGAGGTGGCCCCGGTGGAGGAAAAGATAAGGGAAGCGAGGCTGCGATGGTTCGGACATGTGCAGAGAAGGAGTATCGATGCTCCTGTTCGGAGGTGCGAGAGGTTGGTTATGGGAGCTACTTGGAAGGGTAGAGGTAGACCAAAGAAGTATTGGGGGAAGGTGATCAGACAGGACATGGCGGCACTCGACCTCACTGAGGACATGACCCTAGATAGAAATGAGTAGAGATCGCGAATTAGAGTAGCACGCTAAGTTCTTCTTCTTCTTCCTATTCCTCCCCTTCGTTGCCTTCCTCGTATTATTATTAGCGTTTGTATTATTTTTATTATTATATTCCTTTTTCTCTTCATTATCTTGCGTATAAGTGTTAGTTTATCATAGTTACTTACTGTCATGTACTATGAATTATTAGTCGCACTTGTTATTCTCTTACCTTACATTTCATTTCATTGCATTTTGTCATATCTAATCTTTCTACTTATGGATTTTGAGTTGAGGGTTTTAAGAAACAACCGTTACTTCTATGAAGTAGCGGTAAGGTCTACGTACAATCTTCCCTCCCCAGATACCACTTGTGAAATATCACTGGGTATATTGTTTTTACCTTACCACTACCCCACAGAGATAGAGAGTTATTTCCAGACCCAAAGCTCAAAAGTATCATGCCCCAAAAGCAGGCACCCATTATCTCATTATCAAAAGATATTAATGGTGATGCAGGTACTCATGTCATCATGCAGGGTAAGCTGCTATCTGGCAGCAGAAAATGTCAATAATCAAAACTAGAACACATGCTAATCGACCCGGTTTAGGGGGATTTGAACAAGAAATGAGAGAAGGAAGAAGAAAAGAAAAGCATTCATGAACACCCATACTGAAAATACAACAAAATGAAAGAATATTTAACAGATCCCTGGTTTTGCCAAGGAGTCATTTTCAATACACAAGTATTACCAGTAACTGCTGTTGTAATATATAAGGAATTACAAAGAGGAGGCTAAAATGAGTTTCTTGTTGATCGTTGATCAGTGGTAACGTGGTAGAATCAAATCCGGAGTTCAAACAATATTTGACAATTAAGAATACAGAAACCATGCCAAAACCTTCACGAGATCTTCAGAGGAGCACCAAAAAGAAGCCCGTAAGAGCTGTTGCAATCATCAGGATTGGTGATAGTCTACAGCTCATCTGACTATTATTAGCATTGGCAGAGTTGGATGGTCCTTCGGCAGGACATGGTAGCCCATTTTTGTCACCTACGCACTCACTGGCGAAAAGACCGGGTGGGTACTTCCCATGAAGATTAATGTAGCTGAACATGGTAGAGGCACAATCAGTTGTCAAATCATTCACATAGTCTGAAAAGGGACAGGCAAACTGTGTAAGGGCAGCACAACATTGTTTGGCTGGGTATTGCGGTCCTTTGCATTGGCTAGTGACAACAGTGTAGTTTCGAAACTCAAAGCTGATCGGACAAGCTGCATAAATATTGAAGCAAAACATTCTTCAGCAAGCATTTCAAGCTCTTGAGGTAAAAGTATTAAGCAAACAGGAATCTTCCTAGTCACTGTGTAAAGTGATCATCAGTGAGTTACAAACATACAAACACTGTGCATCTCACAATAGCCAATAAACAAGTTATCAAGCAAACCAGGGTATCAAATTCCCCTGGTGAACGAAATTGTAGAATTTTCTTCCTTGATGGAGGAAAACAAGATTAAATTGCTTTTAAGTCAGCAGCAAGTTAGTGATCTCTAAAAGTCCTAGCTGGAAGGATGACTTAGTTGAACCACACATGCGACAACCGACAATACATGAATCGTGAGAGATCAGCAAAACTGCACAAACTACCATCTTCAATGTTTGCCTTGATTTGACTCATCAAGTTAATTTTTGGCTTCCTTCTATCCCTCTAGCCATCAAAATTTGTATCTTGACTGACAGATGCTTCGAATTTAGTTCCCTCCACCACCACCACGGTATTATCTACCATGACATGTTTGTAGTCATTCTTAAAACTTATTATACCTTCTAACAGTTTGCCATTTTTGGCCTAAGAAAAATCCAGTACCATCATAAACATTATCCTTATTAATTAGCTGTCTTTACTTACTTTCAACTCAAATATAGGAGTCCTAGATGCCATTTCCATATGGCAGTTGGATACACACCTAAGCCTCAACACTAGATAATGTACTTCACATTTATACCATCTGGCATGTTATTCCCTTTCCATTTTCCATCACTGTGGATGAACGAAGCATACAAGAAGATCCACAGCTCGCAAAACAGAGTATCATTGAACACAAGCACTATCCTACAGGTTCGTATGTAGCTGAGTATCATCAAACCGACACTCCTGGCACAATATCAAGAAAACAAATTGGAAAAAACATCTCTATTAAATCCATGCAGTACTATGCAGAAAATCAGAGAGCGAGAATACTCAGGAGATTGCAGCACGTCCTGCAGCTTATTGAACTTTGCACAGAGCACTAAAAACGACTGAGCAGAACTATAACATGATATCAACTACAAAATTATATGGAAATGTCACATATTGCTCAAATTGAACTCTCACAATCCTAAAGTACAGTGTGCACAGAAATACCCCTATCCCTACCATGAGAAGGAATAGAGCTGTTTTCGGATAGACCCTCAGCTCAAAGAACGATCAAAAAGAGGCAGCAGCAACAACGACAAGACAATAAGATACCCGAGGCTAAAAGAACAACACGAACTCAAAAATTAATGAGAAACAAGAATAGTACAAATGCATAGAGATGGACCAAAAAGAGCATAGTCCATCTTCAACTACAATTCCTCTCACCTCAGCTCAAACATAAGGGAAAATGACAAATCCAGGTCCCAGAAAACATAAAAAGAAGAAAATAAGCTGAAATACCAGAACACCCAAGAGCTATTTCACCAATTCAGCTGAAGAACAAGCCTCACTTCATGGATCTCAAGTCAAACTAATTAGATAGTACAAAATATCCACAAATCTAGCTCCTAAGACCACCAAAGGAAAGCAATAATGATGATCAAGAGCTTACGTATCTTGGCCTGAAGTAGATTCCTTCCAGTTAAAGCTTGATTAACAAAAATCCCATCTGTATAATAAAATAGGTAAGAACATTCACAGCAGAAACCAATTTTTTTAAAAATTAAGTACAAAAAAAACAAACCTGATAAAGAAGCTGAAGCTGAAACACCAGCTAAAATGGAGCAAGAAAACAATAGAAAAGTACCAAAAAAACAATGCATCCACTCCATAGTTGCAAAATGAGCTAAACCCTCAAAATATAAAAGTGAAAAGATGAGTTCTTTGCAGAAAGTTTCAAGAAAGACCCAGAAAAAACTGATCTTTGAGAGAAACTTAGAAACAGAAACAGAAAAGAAACAGAAATAGAAAGAGATCTATCTGTTCTCTTCCCCTTTTAACAAAAGTTAGCTTGTTCTTGCCAGCTAATTGTTTACGGCAAGTTTTTGTTCTGGAAATATTTATAGTCATTTATATTTTGGTTTATAATAATGACAGAAAATCAAAAAAAAACATTGGAGTGGGTACAGCACTACAGCTAGCGCCGTTCCACGCGGAAATTGGCTTTTTTATGGCCGTGTTATTGTTAAGATAATTGACGTATTATTATTATTTAAATTATTATTAGATATATAAGAGGTGAAGATCAAAAATTTAAATTTTATTTTTGATAAAATTTAAAGATTGAGTCAGAATTTTGAGTAAATATATTTTTAAGAGAGTAGTTGGATTAGTTATTTATTAAGAAGTGTGTGATCAAGGGAGTTGTTACATGTTATCTTAATCAATGTGTAAATTTTGGTTATCCTTGTGTTTAATGCCAATCCCATAATAAGCTTCAAATTATTAAAGAGAAAGATTCGACACTGAAAAATAGCATCGGATTTTGACACTGTCCTTCTCTTTCTTTTTTACTTTGTCTTTTGTTAGGTTTTCAATTCTCGTATAAAAATAATAATAATAATATTTTTAAAAAAATTATACGAATAAACAAATATATATTAACTAATTAGTTAATATAGTTCTACTTTGAATTAATTATGACTTGCAACAAACATGTAGCTATAATAACAATTTAAATTTTATATAACCCGCGTAATGATACAAAAGTTATCCGCAAATCAAATTATATGGTGAAATATACAAATACTACAAATTATATAGTTAATTATATAAATATATACAAATATTGTTATAACTGTTATTTAAACTATTGCTATAAAGTATAATTAAAATAATTTTTAAGTGGTGCAAAAATTTCTGTCATAATTACTCTTAAACATAATGAAAACTGAAAATGGTGATTTGACTTTTTTATTGCCTCCATATCACGCAGAATTTGACTAACAACGTGCTGGCCTCTTCCCTTCAATAATTAATTAGCAGGAAATTAATTTTTTATGAGTTGTGCAAGTTGAATTAGAGAAAAAAAAAACAAGAAACATCACCTGGAAGTTTTCCTTTAACTGCGACTGATGTTTTCTAGGAACGCTTATCAGCGATGACATTTTTCTTTTGAACCGTTAGACCACTAACCCACCATTGATAAATCAATACTCAACAATATAACTAGTAAAATCCCACAAGTAAGATATAAGAAGGATAAAAACGCATACTTTGCCACTACCTCAGAGAAATAAAGAGACTATTTTTGAAAAATGCTCGTCAAAAAAATATCACGCCCCAAAAGCGATAAATCAACAAAGGCTAAGATGGTACACATATGCCTCTAAACCTTTAAAAGGCTTTCTTTTAAGCTTTTCCTTTAAGATGTTTAAACAGGAAAGTATAATCAACATCATCTTGCAGTACACCATAACTGCAAGTTCTGTAAAAGACATTGTACAAAAAAGAAAAGGAAAACTTTGTCACCACTGCTGGAGGTGCATAAGCTAACATCTCCATTTGCAGCATAGTTAGCAGTTAAAAACTTCTCATCGCGTTGTCAGGTACTCGAATCTCCAGTCCTTCAGTATTCAACATAACAGCCTTCTCCTCTGCAACAAACATCAGCAGATCTCAGACTTTTGTCCGTGAAGGATTAATTGAAACCATATACTTTCAGAAAGAAAGATCATTAAGTTGCAAGAGCAAAGGAAATGTGGCATGTCATGTATCGATACGAGTCATATTAGAAATAACACCAACCATTTAGCTTTCACATTTTGTTATGACTCGAAAATGTGTCCAACCAGTGTCCCTTAAACGTGATTGTACTAAATAAAAGATTCAGGATTTATAATGAATGTCTTGCAAGTAGCTCAAGCGTATCTCACACACATTGAACTAATATACTGGTAAATGAGGCCATGTTTCTGGCCTTGTACAAACTCATCTTTCAATCACCATCTCAGTAGTAGATCAATAGTGATTATCAGATGAGCTACATGAAATACCATTTCATCAGAACTTCGCCGCATTGTCTCACCTGCTTCTTTCCTCTTTTCCCATTTCCATCACGATGGCAATGTTACCAGCAGCAAACACTCTCAGACTCCCATCTACTTCCCAGGCCTTTGCAGCAGGAAGGATGCTCAAGCATGATAATAGACAACCATAACAATAAGAAGTCAACATAATGAATTGCCTTCATTTTCTAGTTCTCCAAATGGATCACATGACAACCACACCCCTAGCCTTTTCGCCAAACATGGGAAGAACAATAAAATAAAACAAAATAGCAGACAGATAAACACAAACTATATCAAGATACATGCAAATACTATCACATCACAGGGACAACAAATCAGCTAAGCTCACATATAGTGATTGACTGTAGAGCAGACAAGATAATGATGGCCAACAATATGTTCATATTGTTATGTGATGCTTACATGAAAGCTCGACTCTTTTAGGTTTTCCAATAACTCTGCAATTTCAAGTTGCTTCAACACTGTCGCATGCAATACCTATAAACATGTAAAACATAATAAGAGAACACTGCCAAGCTCAAACTTTTACTAACCTTTTTTTGTAATGAGATATTTTTTGTTAAAAAGGTTTTACAAGCCACACTGATGAGCCTTACCCTTTTTGTTTTTTCTAGGTCAACCTCTACGGACTTAATCCTGTTAAGTGATTGATGAAGCATTCGGTCCTTCTCTGCTGGGATCTCAGCAGGCTTTTTTTTAATTTCTTCCAATAAATTTTCCAATTTATGAAGACGCTGCATGCATGGATGGATCTCCCCTGCTCTTTGAACTGCTTCATCATTTATGGATGAACTGCTCTCTTGCCGTTCTTCCAATGCATTAGTCGTGAAAACATTTGTCTGTTTCCTCCAGTACTCAAAGGACAGACTACGAACAAATGCAAAGAGTTTCAGTATGAAAGGAATCAGTTTCCTTTCCAAACAACTGAAACAGCTGCTCAGAATCTTCTCTTGGATTCTTTCACACCAATTAATTGCCCAGGTACCTAAAAAGAACATGGATGATGAACATGAATCCCATGATATATGAATGTACCATTCTAGCACGAATCTTAGCTTGGAAGAACTCAGAACTCAATTGACTTGACTACAAAGATATAAATGGCTAAGCACGTCATTACATAGCGTGTACACAAATGATGAAAATGAGTAGCAAAAGGTGGACAGAGGATGGTTTTGTGGAGTCCTCTATAAGATAAAAACACTAGGTGGACATGCAATGGCTGAAAACAAACCACTTGAGTACATCGACCAGCCAAAGGAGACTTTTAGCAATGTAAATAAGACTTAAAACAAGAAGTGTCTCATTTCCCACACTACTTTTCACATGCCAAAAGGAAAAGGGGGTTTTAGGCAAGAGAAATCCCGCTTCTGAAATTCATACACATAAGAGTCATTCTTTCCTGTAGGTTTTCTTTTCCTCGAAGTATGGAAATGTGGCGAGGGAGCATAACTTCCTCTCAAGTTTATTATAACTTCAGACACGATTCATTAGCACTATGGAATTCCATTATCAAGAATTCTTGTTTTCTTTTGGAACGGAATTGAGGCTAATAGTGTTCTCTAATTAGTCATGAATTCTATAGTCGTTTTAACATTTTGTACTGGAGTAGAGTTACACTCCAGAGAAAAAATTGTATGTGCCTACAACCATACATTATTTTATCAGTTGATTTGAAAACTGTAGAACTATGAATGTAGACTGTCAAAATTTAGAAGGAATCCCACATGAATTAAATTAGAAAAGTTAGTATCCCCGAAATAGGTTCAGTGACTTGGGTTAATAAATTTTAGATAAAGCAAGTCAGGTTCACTCATTGGTAGTCTGGCCCAAATGTACAACTAGCTAGAACGAAATTTCACACTTAATGTTTGAAAGGGAAAGACGATGTAATTGTCAAGGCATACAAAGAACTTCCATTTATCTTCTTATTTTAACAAGTTGAAAGCCAAGGACCATGGTAAGCTCAAACTCTTCAGTAAGTTATGTTCTACATTTATAAGAATCACTAAAGGGGTAGGTGAAATTATCTCAAAAGGATTAGAATTTGGAATTTTTGAAATACAAATCAAGTAAGCTGATTCAGTTCTTAGAGCCATAGCTGATAAACTGACTTAAATTAATGATCCCTCCAAAGGAAAAGGGAAGGTGAGAATAAAAAAATGTCACAGCATGATAGAAACATAAATTTCACAGCAAGGCCGAAAATCGCCTATAAAAGGTAAAAGGTCTGAGAAAAATCTGGATAATATAGTCAGAGGAGATATGCTGATTTTGAGTGACGAAGTACAATCAGCCCTAGGTGATCATAAAAGTAGAAGATCATATCATGGAAGTGAGAATTGATTCACCTAAGAGCATCTTATGACTCTCGCGGTGTCTTTATAAACCAAGCCATATCATACAACACACTAGTGAGTAGTGAAGGTAGCTATCCTTTAAAGGTTCTTTTAATGGAATTCATTTTAACGAGACAAATACCTCCAGAATTAGGCAATGTATCAGTGGACCAATTCATTGGATTGCTCATGGGAGACTGGTCTTGCCAATGCAGCAATCCATGCTCATTAGCTACACCTCGATCACTTGCACTGAATTCATCATCACAGCTACAATAGGCAGTTGAATCTGATGTTCTAGCCTATGAAACCAATATTATAAGTCAAAAAAAGGAGTGATATATAAAGAAATGCAAGTGCACATGTGTGCACTGCAACAGGAGCATTATGGGAGTTGGATGAAACAAACAAAAGTACATTATGCTTTGCAAAACTCACTTCTTCATCAACCGGAGTCAGCCTCAAAAATGAGCTACTACTCCTTCTAATTGGTGAAAACGAGTCATCAACATCCGATACTGAATCACTTGTGGATGTATCACTACTCCTTCCCTAACGCAAAATAAATTGTGTCATACAGAGGAAGACACAAACGAAAAAGAAAAAAAGGAGCATACCAAAGTGAAAATTTACCTTTGAAGGGTGTATTTGTATATAGGATTCAATTTTCCTTTGGTCACCAATTTTTCTAGAGATTTCCTTCACAGTTGTTGCCTCTACGTTATACACAAGCTAAAGAGGAGAATAACAGGTAATTACAAACTAATTCTCACCTAAAGGACTAGTAAAAGCCTACCAAGATGAAGAATATATCAAAGAAGAAGAATTTAATTGAACTGGCATAGCACACCTTCATTACCTCAGGATCATTCCATGGACCCTTGTTAGACCTGAGGCAGCCACCCTCGTCAGAACAGGTACAAGAGCCACCTAAAAAGTCAGGCAAGTGACTTTTGAGAGAGAGAGATAGACACAATCAGAAACACTGTTGAATGATTTTATTCTTCAAAGGGAAAACACAGAACAAAAGAAATAGTGAACCTTGGGTCAACGGCTTCAAGTAGTCTACCCAAAGATTTGGGATCAAGCACCTACAAAAGTAGAAAACACAGAGATTCAGTCAATTGCAGTCCGAGAGAGTACAAAAAAAAAACATAATTTCCTCTTCTACCTGAATCTTGGCAATAGTCTTTGCATCCAGGAATTTTTGAGCTGCTGGCCAGAGCATCTTTTTGAAGCCAGGGCCAGCATTGACAATGAACATCCGGTGCAGTGTCTACAAAGAAATGTTGGATATTATTGAAGGTATGCCATGACAATAGAGTCTGGATTAATTACTTGGACAGTCTCATTTATAGATGTTCACAGTTAACAGCTATACCTCAGGATAATAGTTATTATCAATTTTTGCCATGGCTGCCAAAAGACTAGCAGCTGTCCTTGTGAAATTTTTTATCCCCTGCATTGGTAGCATACCATATAAAATTTGAATTTGAATTATAATCAATAGTAGTAATAAAAACATGAGGTATAAAACTTTAAAAAATTGACACAGAAAAATTCCTTGATTGGCAATGATGGTAATGGAAACGGCGACACAAAATTTTATTAATGCAAAAAAATACTCATAATATCTTCACTGCTGCATAAGGGCACTACTAAAACAAGTTGGAGGGTAAAAAATTCTCATACTCTTTTGTGTATGATCAAGTTGGAAAAATGATGAAATAATTGATCCAGACCCAACTAAAACCACCCATGGGCATGTTAGCTATTTGTAATACCACTTGGATGTTTCATGTATGTCAATACAACCTTGTAATAGAAAATATAGGTCTCCAGTCCATGCAGTTAAGTCTTTAAGTGTTTAAAATGGTTCAGACCAGTAGATTAGAAAGCCGTACAAGTTAGAAACAACATCAATTTAGTAAATTAGACACTGATAGAATTAACATACTAGGCCTTGCACATCCAAAATTGTAGTTGTTGAGCAGATTCTTTTCTTTGCAGCAATAGAACATGCAGGGAACTTCTCCAGTAGTGCCCTTTCAAATTCTTGGACATGATACTTCAAGTAGCGATC
Organism: Solanum sejunctum; assembly: GCA_025642045.1. Classification (NCBI taxonomy): domain Eukaryota; kingdom Viridiplantae; phylum Streptophyta; class Magnoliopsida; order Solanales; family Solanaceae; genus Solanum; species Solanum sejunctum. Next base: position 23,177,029 of record JAOTQJ010000099.1, on the reverse strand, counting down.
AATTGTGGTTATCCGCATTAGTTTGTTCGGATTAGCTTGTCCAAGCCTTTCAATATAAACAGGTCTTCCCTCCCTATCAACTCCATGATATCCTTGTGGGTAAAACTGCAATACTTCTTCCAACTCTTCAAAGTCAAAATCCTGAGTGGTCACAGGTTTCGATTAGAATCTGCAATTACACAGAACCATAGCGAAATTAGCAGTGTGGTAATGGTATTTACTGTTAAATACCTGCAATATTGTGTCTGCTCCAAACTCTTTCCTCCAGTTAAGCATTTCTTCCCACATCGGAATAGTTTTCTCAACATTCAGATCTCTTGCCTTTAAGAATCTACACAATTAATGTCAATAAAATTAGGTTAAAAATCTGAACGCAAGATACAAGGACATAGTATGCAGGAGCAAACAGCAATGCAACTGTAAGCAAAGTCTCAAGAAAATAAGCAAGGAAAATCAAAAGATGTTTAAGGATGCATCTTCATTAAATAATACTGCTTCATCCATATTTCTCATGAAAAACTGCCATTGCTGGCTAGGTGTTCACACGCGTGAAAAATTAGCTGGATAATTTTTCAGAAATGTAAAAATGCACCTCAACAACGTATGGTAGTCATCATGTCTGGGTGGCAACAAATTCCGCTCAAGGAGCCTTTGACGCAATTCACAGACAGCATTCTCCTCTTTTGCATCACGTACATCCTCTATCGAAACTGAAGGGAACCTGTAGTCCACTTTCCTTTTTCCTCTTTTCTTGAGAGAGTGGGTGAACTTGTTTGAAGCATTCAATGCCTTTTTCTTGAAAGCACCGATTCTTGAACGCCGTCTTTCGTCCTCTGAAACCTCAAAGTCTGATCTTCTCTCTCTTACGTCATCATAAGCATCCAACCATTCTAGAAACAAGATATGACGGAATATGCGTACATGAGAATAACGATAAAGTGTACAAACTAGATCATCCATGTCAATTATTTAATGAGAAGCACAAACCTGACATCCTTGCAACAAACAGGATGTAAGAATGATGAAGGAAATGCGGCTCTTAATGCTTAAGGTAATCTAAGTTGTTCCGTAGGAAAACCATCTGAGCTCAAGTTGTACCACTACATATGGAACAAGGAGAATAATTCCAATCAAAAACTCAACTTAACACAGCAAAAACAAATGAAAGATGACACATCAACTAACGTCTGGAAGATAAGAAGAACATTAATTGACGAAAGCGGCATGTATCTTCCCATAAATTTGAAACACATTCTTCATATACAAAGGGTCCTCTATTTCATTAACTAGAAGTCCTTTGATCTCAACGGAAGTGCTTGCACAACATTGCGCAATGACTAGAACAGCATATACATTATAGTGAAGCAGTGCTGTCAAGAACCGCTAAAAATTTGGAAACATGAAAATCCATTTCCTGTCATTTCTCTCCCTATAAATTAAATTGGCTTCACAGATCTGAAATCCCAAGTGCACAACCGCACAGTTGATTTCCTGAGATGGTAACTAGAACAGCATACACATTTTCTTTGTTGCGGAAAATTGGAATCAAAAAGATAACTTTCTGACATAAATAACTGAGAAATCAACCCCACAATGCACATATCCAGTTAATCAATCAGCTATGCCTCAGTCACAAACTAGCTGTGATTTGCTATTCCACCAAACCCAAATTGTATTAAGCAACATTAACATTTCTTAAACTGATTACCACATTCACTGAAATGCTAAGTTTTCATCCATCAAAAATAATTTAGGTCAAATAAAAGACGCAAAAAATCACTAATCTTGAAAATACAAAATCAGCAAATTGCTGATCACATTTAAAAAAAAAAAAGGCAAAATCAACCAAGTGTTTCAAACCAGTAAATTTAGCTCAGATCTCACAACCCCACATCAAGATTAATCCCAATTAATAATAAAACATCAAAACACACAATAAAAAACAGAGCTTTAAAGTTTTTAACTCATATCACATAAACACCACCACCCCCCCAAAAAAAAAAAAAACTAAACTCACCTGAACCCTAACATATTCCAAGCTAAATCAGCAACCAAACGAAGCTTTCCCATTGATCTTTCCTTCCCAATTGACGGAAACCTCAATAAAGAACCCAAAGTTTAACTGCAGAACATCATAAATTTCTAGAAAATTCTGTTTTGCTGAGCTGAGAGAATGAATGAATAATGGAGGACTGAAAAAAAAAAAGGATTTTTGCACTGTGATCTAAAGTAGCATATATAGAGAATTACACATGGCTTTTTCTCTCTCTATATGTATAGGTTTCTCTCTCTGTATGTATAGATACGGAGAGAGTATCTTTTTCTGTCTCTCACTCAACCAATTTGCTGAAGTTTCCAACGCCACTTTTTCTTTTTCTTTTATATCTTTTACGTGGCACTTTTTAAGCATAAAAATCAAAATAAGAGAGAAAGTAAACACCATGCTTAAAAACTTTTATTTAAATATTACTACTATTCATCTTGTAGTACTTTTGTGTTTTGGTTTCCCGTATCAGCCATTGGAATTGGATTAATTTATTTACATTTTATAGAATCTATTTGAAATAAAATGATGAAATTTGAACTTGCTATACAATAATATTATAACAATAACATTACTTCAATGATTCAAAAGTTCTTATTTATTACGGTATAATGGGAGATCGGATGTACGCAGTCTGACTCCTATGTTTAAAAACATAGCGCAACTGTTTTTTGAATGAACCATGATGAGCGGCGAAAGTTGCATTGACTAACTGCTACTTCACAATTGAAAGAAACACAGAGAGTTTAAAGAGTCATTTTATTTTATTTTATCACACCCAAAATCAAAAACTAATGAATTTTTAGTTTCGTCCGAAATTGATGAAAATTTAAACTCGCCATACGAAAAAGTAAAATAGTTAAACTATAGACATTTAAAGGGAAGGCACGAAATGCAAAAGTGATTATCAAACTTATTATTCAGAATGTTTATGAACAAGGTTTTATGTGTCCTAGGTTGGCCTATTGTTTAGGATACTTGAATATGTATCCCTAAAGACTTAATTTACGAAGAGATTTAGTAGTATTTGCTTAAACGAAGCTTGGAGTTGTCTGTCCAAACTTGTTTTGTAAAGAGTTATGGTAAATAAAATATTTTATTTATCAAAAAGGAAGTAAAATTATTAGAAGTGGAAAAGTGTTAATCTATTAATATATAGATATAAGAAATTATTTTTATCTAGTTATACAGTGAAAAAATTTTATGAATATGTGTCGACTGAGTATATGTGGCTCCTCCGTTGTCTCTATCAAGGATTTTTAGAATTTAATTGTCGAGATTTTTAATTAGAAAGAAGGAATTTCACTTCATATCCTTTGTCTTGTTACTTTCTCTAAAAAATACATAAAAATTATTGATTATAATTTTAAAATTATATTTTATATTTTAATTTATGTGATTATGGATGTAAAACTTTTGGGGAGGGGAAATGAATCTTATGTTTAAGTAGTTGAATTATTTTCAAAATATAAAGCAATATCATTCTTGAAAAAAAATGTGTATCGCAGTATTGAAATATAAGAAGGGAAGACTCACTGTTTATATATTTGAACCTTGAAAACATTAATTCATCCAAAAATAGACCTCTTTGCAATATAATGTAAATGTCATAAAAGAGGCAGAGTTTATTTTTACATTTTAGTTTCATTTAGACGAGTCAAAATTTAATTAATATTATATTTTTTGGTTAAAAGAAAATTTGAAAATAAATTATTCAGCTACTATAAATATTTATATAATAGAAAAGGTCATTTAAATTTGAGTATTAGAATTTAATTGTGCATTAATTTTTAAAAAGTTATGATCTTAAATATAATATATTAACATAAACATATTATTAGTATGAAACTGACATAACGTATTTTAAAATACATTGTATGTTTACTTTTTGTAGGTCAAAGTCAAAAGGGTATAATTTTTTGAATCTAAAGTAGAGCAAATATTTTATTATTTCTATTAAGTAGAATATATATATATTCTTAATTTTATTTTATTTAAAAAAAATAAAATAAAATAAAATGGGGAACAGTTCTTTTGTGTTGAGCTATTTTTGCCACTATTTTCTGAATCTCCTCGTTTGACTAGCTTTAACTTTTTACTCTAATAAAAATAAATTAAAGTTTTCTATGGTGGAAAAAATAAAATAATTTTCTATTTGTTTTTATTTATAAATTAAAATGTTTTCCTTGTCATGGTAATTAAGTCTAGATTACGTTATCCTAAAACTTTGCCAGATTGGAAATGAAAATAAACAATTGTTATTTGACGCTCTTAAATATATTCACATTATTTCCTTTCAATTCAATACTCGTTAGTATTTTTTTTTATCAAATTTAATTATATCTGTTTTAGGTAAACAAACAGCAACATTACCCCAATGCCTCAAAGGTTTTCGTCCATTGCAGGGTAAAGGAGGTCGAATGTACGCAGCCTGCCCCCTATGTTTAAAAACATAGCGTGACTGTTTCCAGAAATCTATTTTAGGTAAACAAAAATGAAATTAAAAAACTGTTACTTTTGGATATATGATGTATAAGAGGGAATTCATTAATGCAAGAGGTTATTAAACATATTTACATTATTTGAGTTGTGAATTTAATTAGATCTAAATCAATATAAATATGTATATATTTTCTTTTACATGTTCATTATAGTAAATTTAGATAGAAAAAATTTAAATAATCGAGTCAATATAAATCAAGTAAAACAAAATGAATGAAAAATTAAATTATATCTGGAAATTACTAAGATTATGGCAACAAATTTGTTACGTTACTAAATCAACTCACTTGACTTATGACTTTTTTTTTCTTTTTTATGAAAAGTCTATTATATTAATATAGATCTAGATGAAATTTTGTACTATGTGGATGAAAAGGAATAGAAGATAAAAGTACACATAATAAAAAAAAGGAAAAAGGATTAAAATTATCTAATAAACTATGCAAAATAGATTATTTATACCTTTCGTTATATTTTGGGATAAAAAATATCTTTGTCATTATTTCAAGGGATCATAAATGCTCTTACACCGTTATCCTTGTCATATATGACAGTTCACGAACATATCCACATGGCAATAAAAGGGTTAAAATTACCTTTGAACTATTCGAAATTGCTCAAATATATCCTTTGACTATTTTTGAGATTAAAACTATCCTTGGCGTTTATATTTTGGACCACAAATACCCTTATCCCGTTGCCAACATGAAAAAAAAGATGTATATATATATATATATACATATATATACACTTCACTATTCTTTTTATAAGTAATTTATCATACTGGAAAAATATGTGAATGATAGATAATAACTATTACTCATAAATAAAATTAAAAGACATCTTATAATTTTCATTTGATCTATTTAAACTATATATTTTAAAATTTTAAAAATAATTGTGTATATAAAATTTACTTAAATAATATATATTTCTTTTTTTCGCTATTCTTTTTATAAAATAAGGGCATTTGTGATCTAAAACATAGACGACAAGGGTAGTTTTGATCTCAAAAATAATCGAAGAATATATTTGAGTTATTTTGAGTAGTTCGAGGGTAATTTTAATCCTTTTATTGCCACATGAATATCTATGTCTGACTGCCATGTGGCAATGATAATGGTGTAAAGATATTTGTCGTCTCTTGGAATAACGACAGAAGTATTTTTGATCCCAAAATGTATCGAAGGATATAAGTGATGTATTTCACATTATTTAGAGACAATTTTAACCCTTTTTCGTAAGAAAAATAATGGAGAAAACGATAGGTCAACCAACTATGGACAAATATTTTTTATAAAAAGATGTTTATCATATTAGTATATTTTTGAGTTATAATAAAAATAATTGACATGCATAACGTGTAGTATAATTAAAAAAATGATATATATATATATAAAATTGATCGTCATAATGAAATAATCATTAACTCTATTATAATTATAGAGAATAATTATTATAAAAAGGTGTGATCATATTTATTCTCTAAAATCTTTTTACATTTCATTTGAATCAAAATGTATAAATTTACTAAACTTTATTTTATCCTCTATTGAATCTTAGGGACATCATATATTGTTAACAAATTGTCTCATATTAATGGAGAATAAATTAAAATATTTTGTATAACAAAATATATTAACCTTTTTAATCATGGAATTTTTATTTTTCTACTACTCACGATGATGTGTGATTTTACTTGAATGAAGTGTACAAAATATAAAATATAAAAAAAAGATTGATTTAATGATGTTGGTGGGCTAAAACCTATCTAGATGAATTTATTTTGGTGACATTAGTTGGTTGGTACACCTCATTCTAGACAAAAAGATTTTATGACAACAAAGAAAATGTGGAGTAACTTTTTTTTAATATTTAATTTCGATATTGAGAATTTGTTGGCCGAATACTTTCTAGAGATTTATAGGTCCAGAGACAGGGGTGACTCAATAATATTTGAAAAAAGATAAACATCTTAAGTCTTCAAATTTAAGGAGTTTTAATCTTTATTGTCTTTAAATTTAAGGAGTTTTAATTTTTATTTCAATAATAATATATTATAATTTTTTTTATTGACATATATGAAGTATGATTATATGATTAATTGAAAAGAATTACTGAATGAAATCAATAATAATTTTTTTTTTTTAAAAATATTGCATCTCAAAGAGATAGAAAAATAAAATTCATAAGAAAATATATTATTTTTTTTTAAAAGAAATTAAGGTCTCCCTTCTATTTTTGCCTTAACCATTAATATGCTTAAGCCACTTCTGTTTGAAGAAGATAAAATATATGCAAATTTTAAAGAACCTATTTTTAAATATTATTTTATTTTGGAGATTTGAAATTCAAAATATTAGAATGACATATCATCACAAAAAAATATAATTTATTAGTGGCACAAGTCATCAATAGCAAGTGGTTGAATAATAGAGCACAATGAAAAAGGCAAAATTTCATTAGGGGATCAAATCTTTTAAATAATGTCATAACCATATCCCTCCATAAAGAAAAGTCACCACTAATTTTTCTTTTTTTGTAAAAAAAAAGAAAGCAAAGCTCCAATAACTTAAAGTTCAAACATAAAAAATTGTGTGGAGAGAAAAAAAGACAATAATGTACTTGGAGTTTCACAAAATTTATTGAAACATCAAGAAGACAACAACATGTGAGAATCTGAAATCTTTTCTGAAATATAAAATCCCTACAAAATTTTTTTACCCCATTTTCCCCCTCTAAATCTTAATACCATCGTTAGCTTTAAAAAATCTAACCTAATTTAAAAGACACTTTCATGTGCAAAGCATTTTGTATTAATAGTGTCACACAAAAAAAAGTAAAGACATTTTCAGAGGTTATTTATTTTCGTATTACTTCACCTAGCTTTAGAGTTTCAACGAAATTCGACGTGTAAATTAGTAAAAGTCTACCATACTACTAGGAAAGTTGGGAGTATTATTTAGTATATAAGTTTTTACCATGATATCAAGAATTTTCCCTTGGGGGTGGGGGTTATTATTCATATATCTGATGTTTATTTTAATCCTGATTAATTTGAATTCATGCTACTTAAATTTATTTAAACATAAAGTATTCTTTATGAGATTTTTCTTTTAGTTAATTCCAACTGGAAATCTTACAACAACTCGAAATCTTACAACAACAACATACTCAGTGAAAAGTCTACAAGTAAGGTTTGAGGAGAGAAAAATATACGTAAACCTTTCTATTATCCCATAGAGATAGAGGAGTTATTTTCAAAAGACCCTCAAACCTTAATTCTACTAATTTTGATCCATCTTACAATCACTCTTCAAACCGCTTATTTTGCTAGCATTCCTTTCTTGTAACCTTCTTTCGTAAATTTTTCTATTAAGTCGAGCATCTATCAAAAATAAATTTTCTCTGATTTTTATAAAAGTCTGTATATATTTTATTCTTCTTAAATTTTACTTATAAAATTATACTGAATATATTATTATTATTATTATTATTATTATTATTATTATTATTATTATTATTATTATTATTATTATTATTATTATT
>JAOTQJ010000099.1:23153892-23166216 GCA_025642045.1 Solanum sejunctum | reverse complement strand
AACAGTATGAACCTATGGTGAATAATTAACCAACTCTGAACAAATAGTCACTTGTTCAATCAGCACTAAAACTCTTGTTATACGTAGAATCCGAGAAAAAACTCAAAGTTTCCGCTATGCTTAAGATCCGAGAAATGACACAACCACAAAAATTCTATTATATGTAGTCTTATCTTACATTTTTATCAAAGGCTATTTCCAAGACTAGAACTCGTAACCTCATACTCATATGATAACAACTTTACCAGTTATCCTCCTTTGTTACCCTCAAAGGAGGGATGCAACACGAGGACTTCCACAATTTGAAAAATTAACCACTATCATCAAGTTTAAAGTTCCACAAATAAGAGTGAAACGTAAACAATGAATTATGGAATCGAATTTTGGTCAAAGTGTAACTGACCACAAGAGATGACTCTTTCTCAGACAAGGCACAGTTAAAGGCCTTTCAACCAATTAGTAGAGCAGTTGAGAAGCAGACCAAGCCCAAAACAAAGGCTGAAAAAAGGACCCAGGCTGATGGGAGAATTTTGGGGCTGGTACCTATATGCATAAAATCCTGGTATAAGTTAAAAAAAAAAAATCAAAATGAACACTTGTAGCGCGCAAAAGAGATGTCACGAAATGTCAAGAAAAACATATCTGAACTTTTACCAAATGAAAAATATTTAATCAGAAAACCAGAAACACCAATATCAGAAAATTGTGCGCCATGCCTAATTTTTATTTAATACTACTATAGCATTAAGGTCCGCTTCATGGAAATAGAATCAAATGTGTTCAACCCATGGCGTATTTCTGGGTCCATGATCTGGCAGTGCTCTCATACTTCACTCTGTCTGTCTTGTACATGTGAGCAATCTCTGGCACTAAAGGATCATCTGAATTTGGATCAGTAAGCAAAGAGCAAATGGAAAGCAGCACCTGCGATTTCCCATCATAATCGTCACCAACATGTAAACATAAAGCAGAAGCTTTAGAGATGAGCTAAGAAGTATGATGTACTTTACCTTGGATACAGTAAGGGCAGGGCTCCATTGTTCCTTTAGGATATCGAGACAAATGCTACCATTACTGTTGATGTTCGGGTGGAAGACTTTAGTTTTGAAGGAGACCTACAATGTCACAGCCAAACCAAAGTAGACATTGAAAGTCTAATCATGAAAGTGGGGCCTTGTGACAAATTAAGAATTGTGAAATACAAGGAAGCTGGCTTTTGCTGGTATTTACATGCAACAAGCAAAAACAATAACACTTTCTTCTGGTTTTGCACTTTCACATTCCTGTCCTAAGATATTCCAAGGTTACACAAGGAAGCTGACAGAGTGGGTTCACTTACATAGTGAAACTCGAGTATATAACGCAAGGACTACACAAAACATATCAAGGGAAAACAAAGAATGGCCAACATCCACACTAAGGTCCAACAAAACAAAAGATTGAACAACACCATGGGCCGACATCCATCCTGGTAGATGCAGGATTTTGCGTCTCCTGAACAACCTTATAGGTTGCTTGAAGTACTCCTTTTCTGTGTTACTCAGTTTAATATTTTTTATCAGACTAGCCATCCATCTCAAAGTTTGTTGATGGATATTATGGTGCAGGATCATTCCTACTGCTTACTGGACTGTGATATGGTGAGAACTCATTTAAGGGATGCTACCGAGAAAAACATAACGTTCTCTCTTATGCTTTATTTGGAAGTACGAGTGAAGCTTACTCAGCTACCATCACAGCAAATATTGGAACATTAAGTACCATCAGACCCAATATACTGTTACAAAAAAAAATCCATGTGGGGTTTGGGGCGGCAGCCTTACCCCCACCTTGTGGAGGTAGAGAGAGGTGATTTCGATAAGACCCTCGGCTCAGGTAAAACATATCGAACATCAAATATGTAAAACAGCTACATTGGAGATCAGGTTTAACCTACTGGAAACTCTTGCAATAAATAGTTTTAGTCCATTGGAAGGGACAGAGTTGCTAAGGTAAGGAATGTGAGAAATACGAGCAAGAGAAATTTTACAAAAAAAGGGGGGAAGAGAGAGGCGAAATATTTGGCAACACATCAAAACTACCTTTGGGGGCTTGAATGGATAATCTGGGGGGAAATGGATAGACACAAGGAAGACACCCCCAGAAAATGGACTGTCAGATGGACCCATTATAGTAGCTTGCCAATGGAACATATCCTCACCAACAGGACCTGCAAGAAGCGAAACATTTTTTCAGTCTAAAACAACATCCAAGTTAAAATTATACAGTTTTCAAAAATTCCAGCAAAAGAGCAGACATGTCTATAAAATATTAACAATAGCCAAAAGAATTGCCAACTGTTACTCTGTCTATCCTACCCCAACCAGCAGCCAAAATAAGGGGAACAACGAAGAAGAGGACTAAATGAACAGAAAGTAATGACTGCCCATCCGAGGGCAAGGGGAAAGATAACAGATTATTTTCCAGCACATAATGATGTATCTTAAAGATATTCCAACACAAACTCAAGATGCAGATGTGGAGAAAAAACAAATTCTTAAGGAACAGCAATCCTAGAGGAGATATCTACTATAACATGGTAATAAAGAGACATTAAGCAACAAAAGTGACATTCATATATACCTGCACTGCAAGAAGCAGGGGGGTCTTTCTGCAAGTCCTTCAGTTCCTTCTGAATCCTCTTTGAAGCCATAACGAATTTGGGATAGACCTCTCACTGCAAAAAGAAATTCAAATCAATGATGCCAAAGGAAGGCCAAATCAATAATTATAACAAGCTTTCAGCAAAATTTTGTAAAAGATGATTACACTTCAATACTAATTTCAAAGAAGTTGCGACTATATAAACTTTTTAAGGTAAAAGTATTGTATTAAGGAGCAGCAAACTGCTGCAAAGTATTTAATAGGAATTGTAACTATATATTTATTTTCCTTCCACGTGCTGCTCCTGGAAATGCAGAGGGAGAGCAGGCAAGAACTATTACATTATGTTGCTGAACTAGGGCAAGAGGACAGTCAATGAAGCTCCAAATCAATGCAAAATGCTCTCTTCTCCCCCAAGGAAAGCATTTTATCATAATCAAAGCCCTCAAAATAATCCAAAACATCAATAACAACAGAAACCATCAGATCCTAGTCTCTATCTAAGAGATAACAATCAGAAGTTTTGACTTGGAAAAGGAACTCAAATAAATCACTATAACTATTTGCATCAAAATACTACCATGAACGCCAACAAGAAGGACAACCATTACATCCTAGCTTTTATCACACAGATAATGATCAGAGACGCTCGCCTTGTACTTCCCCACAACCTTTCCTCCCAAAAATTCTAAACAGCTAACACAACTAATGCTGGCGTAGCCAAGATTTTCATTGAGGAGTTTCAAAGGCACTTCCCCACAACCTTTCCTCCCACAATTTCTAAACAGTTAACACAACTAACGCTGGCGAAGCCAAGATTTTCATTAAGGAATTTCAGGGAAAAAAAAAACATATTTAAAGCACACACACAACGAAGCCAAAAAGATTCAACCTTTACTACTTATATATAAAAGTTAATTTTAAACTTGTACACACGAGAAAAGGGGTTCGGATTAACCCCTTAACCCTACCTAACTCCGCCCCTGCAGTAATGCATAACAACCTAAAACAACAAACAATCTTCAACCCCCACCCCCCCCCCCCCCAAAAAAAAAAAAATAAAGAGCTCCTTTTTCAATTCTTGTGTTAAACAAAGCAAAACCTTAAAAAATCAACCTTTTTCTTAAATTAAAAAAAACATGATTCACTACATCAATTCCTCAAAATTAACAATCAACTTACAACTACTACTACATCTGATAGCTCTATACAAAACTAACAGAATCAGCTTTTTTCATCACGTCGCTCTATCAATGAAAATCAACAAAACAATACAACAAAAACAGAGAACAACCAATACTTTATTCACATGATCAAAAATAAAAGGAAAAATTTAGGCAAACCATCATCTAAATTCACAAAAATTACAGCAAACAGATTAACAAACAAACAAAGAAACATTAAATTAAAACAACATGATCGATTTGACAAAAAAAACAGAAAAAAATCGGCAGGCTTAACAATTGTTAAGGGTTACGAACCTTTTTTTTGAGAGAGATTAGTTTTCCGTAGGAGACAATGAAATTAAGAATTTTACTAACCTCAATATAAGTAGGCAATTTTGACTGAAAAATATAATTATTATTTTTCAAATATATAGAAGGTAAAAAAAAGTTTTGTTTTTTTTTTTTCAAAAAAGGAATTATATTTGGAAAAGGAAGAGTCTCCTTTAGGCGATGGACACCTCATGCCATGCACGTGTTTCTACGATACTTTTTTTTGCCTCTTTATTTGGTTTTATTTATAATACAATAATAATTTTTCTTTTTCTTTATTTTATTTGGAGGTTTATCAAAAATATATTTTTGGAGGAGTCAATTTTTTGTAGATTATGTGCTTTAATTTGGTGCAAATTAAAGATCTCTTTGGAAAAACCTTTCGCATAAAAATTTTGTAGAACTCAATAAGATAAATTTTATTTCAGTTAGATTTTTTTTAAGGTTATATCCTAAATTCTAATTCATATTTGTATCTTTTTCTTATCCTCAAGTTCTTTGATATTCGTGGAGAGATTAAAATCTCAAATATTGCATGAAAAGATCAAAATATGATAATTTAAAGAAGTCCAAATCATCCTATTTTAAGAAATAGAAATTAATAACTTTGTACCTACAGGCTTATTAATAAAATATTTATTTTATATTTTATTTGTTATTGCAATTTATAATTTTATATTATATTAGTAAACAATATATATTTTAAAATAATTTAAATGAATATATAATGTCTAAAAGCCATAAAAGAACCAAAATTAAAATTTTAATAATTTAAGCTTAAAATGCTTAATGAGAAATTAGACTCCTTCAAAGAACAAAGACAAACTAAAATAAGTTCTTTAAAAGTTATTCCCTCGATTTCAAAAAGAATTATTTAGTTTAACTTAGTCAAAAGAACAAAAAAGATTTTCAATCTTATAATCTTAAATTAAATTTATGTCAAATGTATCAAACATACCTTTTAAATTAAAAATAATAACACATCCACAAATGAGGTCTAAAAAGGACATAGATCTTACTACTACCTCGTAAAGATGTTAAAATAACTTTGCCAAATAAAAATAACTCATTCTTTTTGAAATGGATCCAAGAAAAAATAAGTCATTCTTTTTCGAACGGAGGGAGTAAAAACTTGTTCTTTTTCTCACTATGACTGATAGTTCCATCTTTTACCCTGGGATTGCTGATGGAGAAGAGAAAAGAGAGTTACTTTAGGGAGCTTTGTTAAAGAAATACTTTAAGCTTACACCAAATAGAACCACCAAAAGGTATACAAACAGAATCTGAGCTCAAACCATAAATAAATGGTGTCTAAGTGCTTTGATGTTCACAATATTAAAGACAATGCTCGCCTGAAATAATACATAATGTTCCAAAGGAGAGCAGAAAAGGAACCAACTGCAGACACTCTAATCATACATCTTCACCTCACCTTCCTCTCTTTTTTTTTCTGTTTTTTTTTTCAGTACTGACAAGCCTAGCTAGCATTACAGGCATCCTCACACAACCTTAAAATCACAAACTAGAAATTAATGGAATAATACAATGACGTTGGTAAGATGGCGCTCTGGCGACATCAAGCAAACCCCTAAGCGGTCCACGACTATGGCTTACTGTTACTAAATCTTCCCCAACCGGAACATAAACACACTTCATACCATTATAGAGACAAGTTAGAACTGGCACAGAACAGCACCAGTGCCCCGATGGCAGTGCGAGGCATCTGACGTTATAGCAACAGAGATGTTGCATAGGACCTGCTGGTTAGTGGTGTGTATCAATGCACAAGCTCCAAATCCCACTAGACATAGGTATTGATCACACTCTGGTTTTAGCCCTCTTCATCCCAAGACTGTTGTGGAAGGGGGAAACAGAACCAGACATTTGAGAACCTTCTTCACGAAGAGTACCATTGAGCATTGCTAGTTCACGCAACTGCTGTTTTTTGTAGAAATCCTGCGACTCATCCTGCATTTGGAGGAAAATGGAGAAATAATAATGAACATCTCTCAACTTTAAAAATGGTTGATACTAGACAAAAAATTATGCAATCTATGTTGAATTTACCATAGGCTTGAGCAGATCTTCCAATATCTCACGTGCTTGCAATAGCTGAGCATCAATGATCTCCACTGGCAGTTCAGCTTCCACAATAACATGAAGAGGCTCATTCAGGTGTTCATACCCCGGTTTGCCTCTCATCATTTCTTCCTTCAAATGACAAAGTGAATTCTTACATTAAATGTTTGAGAAAGATGATTCCAGATGACAACATTGTACAAATTACAACTCAGACTATCCAATGACACTATCAAGAGTTACGGACATTCTAATGAATGGAATAAAAATTGACCTCCATGGGGAAAAACTTTTGATACATCAACTTCGTACCAACCTATGGAGGTAAGGACCAACCTTAGTACCAACAGACTAACCAACAAAATAAGTCAGACAAAACGGGAAACTCATCTCTCAGTTTTTTAAGAACTTCAAAAATCTCATCAACCAATAAGAACAGACTGGAATAGAGACATACATAAGCAAAACAAATATACTAGAATAGGATAGTATTGCAAGGAGCTTCAAGCTATTAACTAATGGCCAAAAAAAGTGAACAGGTGGCTTCATTTATTGCTACAGCTATCGGCAGCACAAAAATCAACTCGGAATGGATCCAGGGGAAAATAGAAGTGGGGGAGGTTGTCTCTCATGCTTATTTCATAGGCTCTCAAAAATTACATCAGTTCATAATATTACCTTTACAGGATCTTTGATGCTTCCACGTCCTCTTATCAGAACCCGGCATTCAGTAGTAGCTTCCACTCGCTTTAAAGAGTTCCCTCTAGGTCCCAGGAGTCGGCCCACGAAATTGTACTGCAGATGCAACTAACACACACACTCAACATGATGTAACCTAAGCATGAACAACAGAATAAGAAAATAGATAATAGTCCATACACTAGGATATTGATCCACAGGTATATCAATTCTGAGTGTGCGCTTCACTATGAGGCCTGATGAATTACTTTGGGCATTAAGCCAGTTTTGAGTCGACGGGGAGTGCATCAAACCTGATATCTGGATACGATAACCACAAAATCGGTTAAACAGGGAAATCTACACCTTGTGCTCTGTTTTGTACTACACTATAGATAAACCCGGAAGCCTCCATTTGTGAGATAACTAACCCTGAACCTCCTTATGGTTTAGAACATTTAAGACATTCCAAATCCAAGACTACAAGAGGAATAAGAAAGCACACACTAGATCTACACAAGTTAAACCAAAAAAAGACAATAATCAACTAATCACAAATGCAACATTAACAGAGATAAGATAGACATATACTACAAGAGGAATAAGAAAGCAAACCCTTGAAAGCATCACAGATCTCGATGACTCTAAAAAATTTGGAAATAATGAGCTTATGATTTTCAGTTTCCAGAGTTTAAGAATGGATCAAAGCATCCCATAAGTGTTAGCAGAATTGAAGGTATAGGATATCCTCCTGCGGAATCATAGACATCTAGATTTCATCATAAAACAGTGTCATGGACATCGCATCCCATATGTGTTGGCAGAATTCTATGGAACAAGCCCCTCGCATTCTACTGAGAGAATTATTTGAATCAACATAGAAGGCATTGTTTTTGTGGTGTCATAGACATCTAGATCTCATCGGAAAACTTAGCTGGCTGTCAGTACTTCTAGTGACTAAAAGAAAAATTCTAAATCAGATGCTCATCTTAAACTATTTATCAATCTTGCTGTTGTTAGCTTCAACTACCTGTCACGAGACAAGTGGAGATTGAAGTTAAAACACTTAAAAAAGAAATCAAGTTAGCATGGAAATTAGAAACTTTTGTCAGAAAAGCTTTTCAAACATATCAAAATTAGATCTAAAAGAGGTTATGTTAATGGTTAGTATTCATACTTCTGATTGAAATGGTGATGCCCATCTGTCCACATTAGCTCCTCCATGTGAAAACATTCCTCCTGAAGCCAGGGGGCTAGCATGTTCAAGTCCATTTTGATCTAAAACTGATGCATTCCCCAACAGTGTAGTTACACGCAAAAGTTCTGCTTCAAAAAGGTCAATTTCCAAGAATAAGACGTACCAGTTAGCAGTGGTTAATAAATCAGTTAGCAGCCACCACAATATGGACAACAAGACGGATCCTTCATTGGTTAGTTATCTCACGGATTTTACAGAAAAAAAGTTATTTTTTAAAGCAACCAGTTAAATGTTATGGACAGAAGAGACTCCGAAGATGACTAATTTGCGGACGAATGGTTAAACACGGGGAGATGGGAAGCATGGGGCAGAAAATCTACGATGCAAAGGTACAATTAGAGGGGAAAGAAGACCCATCGCATTAATACAGGCACTTTAAGGCACCTTTTTCCAGGTGAAGATGCCAAACTTTGATATCAAGTGTATACAATCTTTCTATAACAAATTAGAAACCCTTCCATTTAAGTGATCCAGTGTGATGCTAGACAGCAACTAGGAGCATTATTGTTTGTATTAAAAGAAGTGATGAAGATGATGACCAGATGGATGGATGAGGAGGAGGTCTAACCTAATTGAAGGAGAGAAATTAGGCAGACAATAGTAACAAAAAAATCACATATAAGTTGGGGCAGTCCTGGTTAGTCCTAATTAAAAAAGAAAGTTACTCCTTAAAGGTTCAACTTGTCTTTGGACACATCCCCCACCATTTCCAAGATATATTTAGAAAATGTATGAAAAGAAAAAAAATTCCAAAATAGGTCTATAACATGTCCTTGGCCATGCAATCCATCAGTTCCAAACACATTTATAAGGGGAATATCATGCCCAGTAGATTTCTTACTACGATATAGATATCCCAAAATGCAGATCCACAGCTCAAACTTGAATGTTTTGCTAATCACCCAACAATTAAACCCTCCACTTGATATCAAACAAGTTTCACGAATCACACAAAACCCTCCAAATCATGCTTCTTATACTTCAAGCATCAATTTCATAGTCCTCATCTTAATCTTGTATACTACTAGTGTTGGGCAGTCAGTCATGTTAAGGTATCCATTTTCCTTTTCATCAACACCTCTACACAGTCAGTGGAATGCAGAAGCACGTGTTTCCTTCTATTCCAGATCCATTATAGGATACTGGAGGTTAGAAAATTTGGATAATGAAGTTATCTTTTTTTTAAAAAAAAAAATGGATGGGAGAATGAAGTGTTTATTTCCAACACATAGGAAATAAACATGGATTCAATGCTATGACTCTCTCAGCCTCTTCCGTTCTTGCTAGGGGGTGGTTACAAAGAAATGTGTGACAAGTTCCCCGATTAACTTAAATGTAAACCCCTTGATCTCAAACCTATTACAACATGTAGGTCTTTAATACCCTCTTGGTAAGCAGAAAATCCACAGCTGTGACCATAGAAGAAGGAATATTTTATTTTATGTTTAAACTGCATAGAAGGAAGAAATCAAACATACTAATACCCGTTTTATGGGCCAAACATATAGTTAAACAAAACCACAAAAAGACAATCATGGAATATACAAATAGAGTTGGGAGTCGTCCAGGAAAAAATGCTGACCAACTTTACACAGAAGACCCAATTTTGACCTAAACTTCCATCCAATTAGCAAAGACAGAAGCATACCAATGGATTTATCATCTTTATCATGATGAAAAAGGGTGTACACATCAACTTAAAATATTTTTCAACCTCATTCTTTGACTTCTCTCGTGTTGAGCAATAAAAATTACTTTTTGATATCAAAAGCACAAGTGACTGAACTAATCAAAATTCAACTTCCTACTCACCCTGATTCAGCAATCGATAGCAATGAGGAAGGACGGGCACAAATGGGCTGAGTTTGTGGCGTTCCGCAAGCAACTCTGAGAGATACCTGTTAACAAACATTGACAAATTAAATACTCACGCAATTTATGGTATAGGTACACACAAGAAGAAAACCATCAGTTTCTCTATCAAAAAAAAGTTGATCCAAGTTTGATAGTCCAATGCATTTCGTTTTTGCTATTGTAAGTTTTACGAAGAAAAATTGTTATCGTAAGCAGAAGTATTATATTTTCTTGGGTTATCAATGCTCGAGTAGTTCAAGCAAGGAAGTGAATCTTTTTTTTACAATTGCTACGCTCTTAACTCTGAGTAGAAGATTGGAAAAAATGTTCTGAAGGGGAAAAATAATAACAATCAACATCCGATAGAAGCAAAGAAACCAATTATTTTGAAGCAACAGACCGAATATAAGTATTTGAATTGACAAAATGATCCGAAGGAAGAAGAAACAGTAACAATCAACTTCCTATAGGAGCACAGACATCAACTTTTTGGATGAACAAACCTAATTAAAGTATTTGAATTGATAGAAGAAATTCATATAGCCAATCCTGACTGTTTAAAATTACAAGCTTGCAGCAGAGTTAATTGAATCTTAAAACTAATGCTTTGAACTAAACAAGATGACAGCTAAACCAGATCTTCCATTTGAGACTAATCAACTTACAAATCATTGAACAGAAAAATTAAAAATCAAGTCACAAATCACAACCACAGAAATGAAGACAGTCAAATGATTAAGCAAAAACTGAAGATCGGATATAGGCTTAGCCAAATTCAACACGATCCACTAAATCAACAAACACAAAGACTTCAAAGGAAAAAACAAATTTGTAAGAGAAAGGAGGAAAACGTACTTCTCTTGCTCGGCGATGGCAGAGGAAGCAGAGCGAATTCCGCCGATATGAGGTGACTGAGGAGCAGAGGGAGATGGTGAGTAAGCCATGTACCTTCCGGACGACATCTTCACCGGCGGCGGCAGAATCCGATGACGGCCAGATTCACCTACTTTTCACTTTCCAAAAGGAGTCCCTCTGTTTTTCCCTCTTTTGGACTGGCAATGACCTGGTATAGTACTGGATTTAATATAATCGTCGGTGGATAGAGGAGAGTGAATTTTTTGAGTTATTGACATAATATCCATTTTGAAATTCAATTAATATAAATTTATTTTGAAAAATTTAGAATAAATTACAAAAAAATTTATAAATAATATTCATCTTATATTTATTGAAGTAGTCATATAATGTATCTTTTAAAAAAATATATATATAATTAATAGATATTGATAAAAGTATCAATTAAGCAAATTATTTAAGAAAAGTCGAATATGATGACGATATGAAACTTATTTTTTTCTTGATTTTTTAACAGTTAGACGATATGCTTCGATATACAAGCGGTTGAGGATAAAATATTTTTTTGCTTTAATAAATGAAGGATAACATTTTTAATTTGAAAAAAATTATTAAAACTTTTGTTCTTCATTTGTACCTGATATATCATACTCATGAATATATTTGTTCTTTAAAAAATAATTTTTAAAAAATTAACTATCACAAATGAATAAATATCTTTTAAAAATTACTGTATTAGGTTGTGATCTAGTTATATAAAAACGTAATATTAAAATTATAATAAATAAAATGTGAAAAAAAATTGTATGCTAAATATGAATACATAAATTATCACGTAAATAGTTATTTATTTTAAGATATCTTCTTCAATAATTCATTATTCAAATCTTATAATAATCATTCTCAAAAACAAAAAAAAAAAAAGTGAACATAGTTTTTATTTTTATTTTTTTTGCTAAAAGAAAGAAAAAGTTAGCAACTTTTTTTACTGTAGAACCAAAGACTATCCTTGTACTTCACACCTTAAATTAGTGGATTCTGTGGTAGGTGGCAACCTTTTCTTTTCATATTTTATTTTATTTTTATTTAGTGATTGATAAATATATTAAAAATTCATTAAATTTAAATTTATATTGAAAAGTCATACATTATAAATAAAGTAATTTCTAACTAAGATAATTTTATATTCAAAGCTCAAATATAAGATTTTTCATTAAAAATAAGAAAATATCAATCATTTTATTATAATTTTTGTCAATGAATTATTTATTTTTTAACCGATTCGTGTATTTATTACATAGTTTAAGATTTTTACTAACTTTAATTTTGTTGAATTTTATAGAAAGAATTTATATCTTAACCAAATTTTAAGAAACTAATTTTAAAATTGTATCATGACGACCTTTTTTTAAAAAAAAAAAAAATATATATATATATATATATATATTGATTGTGATGTTT
>JAOTQJ010000099.1:23113501-23138085 GCA_025642045.1 Solanum sejunctum | reverse complement strand
CTGCTCCTGCTCTGTTATTTCTCCCCCTTCGCATTGCAGAGCTACCATAGCCCTTGTTGATATCGCTTCAAGCTCAAATTGTTTTTCCTCATACTTCCCATCTTCAAGAAAAGAGTGGCTGCTTCCTCTCTGCACTCCTTGATGTCAATGCCGAATTCTTCGGCATGTTTGAGAATATTCTGATGAATCCATATAGGAATGTCAAAATCTGGATCTTCGCCTTCATCTGGTAAATGGTGGTTTAAAGGGACTGCCTCTTCTATTGCCAAAGAGACCTCTTGCATAGCTCTCTAATCTGGAACACTGGTGTTTTCAACCATTATTTTTCCCTCTTCTTTGCTCTTTTGTATAGCATCTTCTTCCTCAGCTTTTTTCTGCTCCCGCTCTGTTATTTCTCCCCCGTCGCATTGCAGAGCTACCATAGCCCTTGTTGATATCGCTTCAAGCTCAATTGCAATTGGGTCTGCAGAAAAAGATGGAGGTTTCTTCACATGGTATTACAGCCAAGATCCAACAACCACTATTGTTGTGTTTCTCAATGTTGGGCCCAACACTATGCTATCCATGGTCTAGTTCCAGTCTTGCACGTGTGTGAAGTGTTAAGTCCCACATTGATTGAGGGACTGGTTTGTGGTTTCTTTATATGGACGACTCTCCTCTCATGAGCTAATTTTAGGGTTGAATTTGGCTTGTTTAGGTCCTCATTCATTTATTGAAAGCGTTTTGCAGATCTTTGCTTGAAAATCCATGGCACAATTCATCCTTTGAGGGTGCTGGTTTTGTAAGATTGTTCCTCCCTACCAATAGAGACAACCGGGATTTCTTTTCTCAGTAAGGACGTTCAACTTCTTCAGAATATCTTTTCACTTTAATCTCGCTACATGAGTAAATTGATTTTCTTTTTGGTTTTATGACAGCACATGGATTGTTACGTGTTTAGAGCACTGGGATTCCGTACCAAATTCCCAGTTTTGGAACAGCCAGTGGGCCTCTGTTACAGCTCGTGTGATAAAGAACTATAGCTTCATTGACTGGGAACATTTCTTACCAGTTATTTTCAATAAATACTTGAATATGTTTGAGGTAGGTTATGTACTTATGTTGTATATACTTTATCTTTGTTGCTTGAAGAAATTTCTTAGCAAATGATCATGAGCAGACAAATTTGTCTTATTACTATGCCTTGTATAGAACCTTATCCCAGGAAGAATGGAACTTGTTGCCCTGCTATTTCTCATGTAATATTTCATTCATCTTTGTTCCCAGGTTCCTGTAGCAAATGGCAGTGGGTCAAATCCGTTCTCGGTGGATGTCCCCAGAAACACAAGATTCTTATTCTCAAATAGAACATTCACTCCATCAAAAGCCATTGCTAAATCTATAGTAAGTGCACTTGTATAAGTGATCATAAGAATACATCTGCATGTTGCCAAAATTGACCTCTGCTTTTGTCAATGTAAAATCAGGTTTATCTACTAAAACCTGGTGGTTCTGCGCATGAACATTTGGAGAAATTGGTCAACCTCTTGGAACAGTTTGTCTTCCAGACGGATTTTATATCACCTTACTTTCACAAATTTTGCCTTGTAAAATTTTGTAAACCATCTCTTTTTCTTGTTTTAGGTATTACCATCCTTCTAATGGTGGTCGCTGGACTTATTCCTTAGAGCGGTTCTTGTTCCACTTGGTAAATATATTTCAGAAACGCTTGCAAAATGAGCAACAGTAAGAATTTTTAATCTATCATAGTAATTTTAAATACTATATGGGAATATGTAACCTTTGTCTGACTGTGAGACTGTGGGCTCAGGAGAAAAGATGATGGTGAGCAGTCTGAAATCTTCCTAGGGCAGTCAGAGAGGGTTGCTTTTGTAAATTCTATCCTCAAGCTAATTGATCGCGGACAGTATAGCAAAAATGAACATCTTTCTGAAACAGTTGCTGCTGCCACTTCCATACTTTCATATGTCGAACCATCTCTGGTTCTTCCCTTTCTATCATCTCGCTTTCGCATGGCTTTAGAGACGGTGAGTTTGTTTAAGAATGGATCTTCTTGGCAATTTGGATTCACACTTCTTTTGAACCATTTCAAATAAAATAGCTCCTTCTTGGCTGAAGAGTTAAATATTGTTTGAGTTAGACTGATAATTTTACTCACTTGCTACAATTTTCTAATTAGATGACAGCCACTCACCAGTTGAAAAGTGCTGTCACGTCTGTAGCATATGCTGGTCGATCTCTTCTCCTGACTACCTTATCAGCTTCATCCATGGCTGTGGACGGTGTTAATCCTTCTGATTCACTTGTTGACCTGATGATGGTTTCCTTGTCTAATGCATTGCTTGGGATGGATGCCAATGACCCTCCTAAAACCTTAGCAACAATGCAACTAATTGGCTCCTTGTTCTCCAATGTACGTACCATTATTAGAAGCTCTTCCCAGTTATGGCTTGAGGCACAAGAGGATTATGCTTATTTGTCTTACCTTGCAGCTGGCTATACTGGAAGAGACTATGGACCAGTCCTCACTCATGCCAGGATTTCATTTTTCAGAATGGCTTGATGAGTTCTTGTTCCGCTTATTTTCGTTACTTCAGAATTTGGAAGCTAACAGTGTTGTGTAAGTATCTCTAGCTAGATTCTTCTTCCTTTTGGGTCATATTTTCCATATTTAATGGATAAAACTTGACACAAGTAAATGAAGTCAATTGAAT
This sequence comes from Solanum sejunctum, assembly GCA_025642045.1. Classification (NCBI taxonomy): domain Eukaryota; kingdom Viridiplantae; phylum Streptophyta; class Magnoliopsida; order Solanales; family Solanaceae; genus Solanum; species Solanum sejunctum. Next base: position 23,135,371 of record JAOTQJ010000099.1, on the reverse strand, counting down.
GCTCAAGGCTTTGTAATAACTGGTGTTTCAGGAATGAAGGTCTTCATTCGCCGGCAACTTCGGGAACTTTCCTGGTAGAAGATGGTCCATTTTATTTTTGCATGCTGGAAATCCTGCTTGGGAGGCTTTCAGAATCACTATACAAGAAGGTATGTTTTTCTGGATTTCAAAATGATTATGATGTTTCTGAGATTTACGATTTCTATTGGTGTAAACTTCAATTTTACTGTGCAGGCTCTTAAAAAAATTTCCAAGTTTGTCACGGCAAATATTCTTCCTGGGGCTATTGCGGAGGTTGGGCTGCTTTGTTGTGCCTGTGTTCACTCTAACCCCAACGAGGCAGTTTCTCAGCTTATCAAACCCCTGTTGGAGTCTGCTCTATCATCCTTAAAAGGAACACCCGTTACAGGATTTGGTGGAAGAGGAGCTTTTGAAACTTCTGAAGCAAGCAAGGTTCTCTTTTTTAACTAATGGGTGTTGTAACATGCTTCAGGATTCCATTTACGGTTTGCATTGATTTCTCATTTTTCAATTCTCCAGGCTAAGCCAATGGTCTCTCCCGCTCTTGAAACTGCAATTGAATATCATTTGAAAGTTTTATCTGTTGCAATTAGCTATGGAGGTCAATCACTTCTTCATTACAAAGACGAATTCAAGGAAGCTATTTTTGATGCCTTTAATTCACCATCTTGGAAGGTTTTTTTTCCAACTATATATCCTTTCTGATGATTACCTTTTTATTGTTATAAACCCTTAATCAAATATTTAGGGTGCCTTATACAGTGTTGGACAATCCTCACCTCTTGGGTTGAGTTAGGCATAAGGTATTAAGGTCCACTTTTGTAACACGATATCAAAGCTAGACCCATCTTTATTATTGGTTTTCCAGTGTTGGAACCTTATTTTATGTTGCTTCCATGCTCCAGAAGTCCAATCATGGGCATGTAGTGCTAGTGTCCAGGTCTTAGAGTCCAATACTAGTCAAGTATATAATGTTGCTGACCATCCTCACCTCATGAGCCAATTTTTGTGCTTGATTAAGCTACAAGTCAATATTTTTGACAATAATTATTCCCAGAAAGGTAATAAGCCCTTAATCATTTCATTTCATTTTCAGCAGTCTCGGTTATTCACCGTTTCACCTGTCTTAGAAATTGACACTTCTTAACTTTTGTCTGTCATGAACTGTTTGATTGTCTTCTATATTAGCCTAGTCCAGTAGGTGGATTCTTATCTAACTTCTTTGCTCTTGCGGACTGGGTATTTGCTTTTCTCTTTTCCAGTGGCATTATAAGGTTGTACTCTTGAAACATAAGTAACATTGCAGTAAACGGGTCCATGAGTAATCTTGATTCCAGTAGCCCATCATGTTCCATCTTTCCAAAAAAAAAAAAGATCCTATTAGGAATAGCAGCCTCCCATCTGTTGAAACCAAGGCACTTGCAAAGATCCTGGGGAACACTACCTATTGCCCAGCTGTGTGGTTTGGTGATCAAATGTTTTCAAAGTCCTGATATCAAATTTATTAGGGAAAAGAGGTCATATGATCGCTGTATATATGTGCTTAAGTCTTTAAAAAAATGGCCTAAGGCTTAGCAATGTCATCTCTTAATTGAGGATACATTGATTACTCTATATATTTGGGAAATCTTTCAAGCAAATACGCATTGCAAACAATACAATGACTTGCATGTAGAGGCAGTTGATTATCTTTTTCCTATTCAACTATTCCTTTGTAAACATATTTGGAAACTCTTTCAAGCAAATATGCATTGGAAATAATACAATGACCTGCAGGTAGAGGCAGTTGATTACATTTTTCCTATTCGACTATTCCTTTGTAAACATATTAAGGATCTCTCTGGTATATTCAAGTTACCTAATCTCTTGCCTCCACATCTTTCATCCCATGAACAAAGATCCAAGAGTTTTTGCATACTATACGGAGGCATATCAGGCTTTTTATTCTTCTCTCTCTCTCTCTCTCTCTCTCTCTCTCTCTCTCTCTCACTTTTTCTTCCTGTTTTCACCTTTCACATGTTGCTCTTGGGTACTAGTAAACTGGGAATTACAGTTAACAGTATATATGTTCATTTATCGTCCAGTTAGTCCTGGTAGACCATTGTTCATATGAAGCTTTAACCAAGGTATTCGTGGTCCTTCTACTTTATCTGATAAGTTTAGTTGTAAACGACAGGTTAATGGTGCTGGTGATCATCTCCTTCGATCTCTCCTTGGAAATCTTGTTCTTTACTATCCCATCAATCAGTACAAGTACGTGAAACTTTCATCTGGTTAAGAATTGTATATATTCATCATTCAGTTTCTTTTCTATTTTATTGTTCGGTCAAAATAGATGAGACAAGTCTTTTTCCACTTCCAATACCAGGTGTGTTTTGCACCATGCTGCTGCCCCTGCACTGGAGGAATGGATCAGTACAAAAGATTTTACTGAAGATAAAGCCTGGTTACCCCCTAAGTGGCATGTCCCTTGCTCTGAAGAAATTCATTTTGCAAATGAACTCTTGAAGCTGCATCTCGATTCTGCTTTAGATGACCTTTTGAAAATATGCAAATCCAAAATCCATTCTGATCCAGGTAACTATTATTTTTTCACTACAATTTGAAAGTGCAGTCTGCCAATTGAATGAATCATAACACTGGTTATGATGGACTTAGTGGTGATTTTTTATTCCTCTACTGAATGTAGGCATAGCATTTTGCTGAATGATACTTGCATAGCTCATTAAGCTTGGAATGAGTCCTTAAATTTATTACCGGAAGATCCAAACTTGTTAAGTATTGGTTTCAATATGAAGTTGGGGCGGTTAGATGAGTTCCCTATATCTATTTTGCTATAAACAAACCCAACACATTTATCATTTGTTTAGAAAAAGATATAATGTAATGTATACATAAAAAAGAATAATCAAGAGTTAAGTATTATAGACATCGTAGGATCTTGTTAGTAATTGAGTCAGCTCTCTGTTTTTTTGATTATGCTGTAAATATGGTTGCAGTGCAATCCATGTACTGACTTGTCAAAATACACAAATGTTACCTTCTCAAAAGAAAAAAAGGGGAAGAGTTGTCTACCTTTTCTTTTTCCAGTTGAAATATGTGCTGTTTTATATCCTTCTGTGAGTTATTGACTTACAGTTCTTTTACTTTGTGATTGCAGGCATAGAGAAAGACCACTTGAAAGTGACCCTTCTACGTATCGATTCATCACTTCAAGGTGTTTTGTCGTGTCTACCTGATTTCAAACCATCCTATAGGAACGGGATGGCTGAAGAGCAATCTGACATTCCGTTTGTAATTGCTGGAGCGACTGGTTCATGTGTTGGCACTAAGGAACTGCGAGCAAAGGCTGCTGACATTATTCATGCAACCTGCCAGTATTCATCTTATCTCTTTTAAATTTTTCTTGCTTGATGCTTCTTCACTCTCTGGGTTTCATGTGGTGAATTTGACCACTGCTGCCATGACAGATACTTACTGGAGGAAAAATCAGATGATAGCATTCTATTGCTGTATCTGATTCGTATAATTGACTCCTTGGGGAACTACGGTATTTGAATTTTCTTTCTACAATCTTCTTCTTCTTGTTATGGGTCTTCCATAACTTCCATCTTAAGTTATTGAGATGGTCAACAGGGAGTTCAGAATACGATGAGTGGTCAAATCACAGGCAGTCCTGGAAACTAGAATCCTCTGCCATAATAGAACCTCCAGTTAATTTTATTGTGTCATCTCATTCGAAAGGGAAAAAAAGGTAAATTTAGCTATACTTTTGTATGTAGGACTAATGGACATATTGAATATGTCGTTTTCAGATTTGAAGATAACGCCAATTTTGCAGGCCTAGGTGGGCACTTATTGACAAAGCATACATGCATAATACCTGGAGAGCCTCGCAATCATCATATCATGTCTTCCGGCTGAGTGCAAATGTATCACCTTCAGATCATATCGTTCATTTAACAGATGATCTTCTTAATCTCTCCTTGCATAGTTATGAAACAGTCCGTGGGTGAGTTCTAATTTTTGATTCATAGTGTCTGAAAATATCTGTGGAATTTGGAAGAGCGTCTTTGATGCGACACTTGCAGATGTGTGATCATAGGTTCAAAGACATGACTTATAGCGACATCTGTAACAATTTTGTTCAGGTCTGATAGTGTATGAATATCTCTTACCTGATGTGGTTTGAAGAGTGTTTAGGTGGTATTTGCCTGGCTTAATTTTTCATGACATCTATCCATGTGTCCTCTCTGCCTTAAATGAGGTCAAAGTATTATAAATTCATTAAATTTGACCTACGAAATATTTCATCATCTACAAATAGGAGCTTCAGATTCACTCTATATTGGACATACTTCCTGCTTTTAAACGCTTTGCTCATTCTCTTAGTACTCATATATTGTATAAGTGTTAACCCTAATATAATGCCATGCTATTTTATCCTGTTGTAGGGAAGTCATAGAAGTAGATTAATGATATCATTTTTGAGTGATTTAAGCAATACAATGAGGAGTACTAACTGTGTGCTTATCTCTCATGGTCATTGTCCTGTCATTCTTAATTTCTATTATAAAGACCAATTGTATGTTGATTGCTAATGATTAGGCCATAAGCAAGTTGCATCTTCTGGAAGATTTTTTGTGCCTCATATCTACTCCCCATTTCCTCAGACTTGCTGGAAAATCTCTCTTGAAGATGATGAAGAGATGGCCCTCTACAATCTCAAAATGTGTGCTCAGTTTCAGTCAGAACTTGAAAAATTCTAGCTCTCCTGAATGTGCAGTCTTAGGTTCCTGTGCAATCCTTTCAACGCAAACTGTTCTTAAATGTTTAACAACGGTACTTGATCTTCAGACTACATGCATTATTCTTAAGGAAGTGAGTACCTGACTCAATTTTTTTGTTCTTCATGAATCAAGGATTTGAAGGCACTTTCTTCCTTCCTGCTTGGAATTCTGTCAAGGTAAATTCTTATGCTTGCATCTGTTTAGCTTGTGATTTTTTATGGCACAATGTTGGTGTTGACCGTGTTACTGAATCTTTATTGCTCAAGCTCTCATCATGAAACACTAAAAGCTCAGAAAGCCATCAATGAGGTGAGATATACATTCGAAGTCGACTTTTTTCATTTTGTCTTTTCTATGTTGACAAAAGATTTTTTTTTTTTTTTGAAATCTGACAGCTTTTCATTAAGTACAACATTCATTTTTCTGGAGTATCCAGAAACATGTTTAAGGCATCAGGCAATTCAGAAGGAACAGATTTTGGAGATTTGGTTTCTGAGATCGGTTCTTTGAGTTTTGAGAGCTCCAACTTGCACTGGAGGTAAGAAAGTAATGCCCTGCCCCCCACCCCACCCCACCCCAGCCCCTACTTACAAAATCCGCGCGCGTACACACAGCTTCATGAGTTCCTCTTAAGTTTATTTGTCTCAATTGGACCGTCATACCTAGGAATGACAAAGTCAATAGGGCTGGGTGTGGCAGGTCTAAATTTCCACCGCGACAGACTTTACCATACAAGCTTTTTGTATAGGGCATGGCGTGACAGGTTTTGATTTCCACTGTAACAGTGCCACACCACACCCCTCTTCACCGCACAACCTCCTTTTCTTCCTGCAAAACCCACCCCACACTCTCTGCATACTGCAACACTTTTCTGTTTGAGCACACCTATAGTGAACAGTAAGAAAAGTTCAACATAACGCTTCAAGATTGTCAAAAGATAAAGGAAATGAAAATAGATATCAAAGCCAATAATACCATTAAAAACCATTAATTTTTTACTGACCTAAAATGTATTTCTTTGAATGAGGTTTGCCTAAACTTTATGTCGTCTTCTTAATATCTGAATAACTCTAAGCTTCATATTAGCTTGTCGTTTTCTCTATCTTGTGTGAAATTGTGTGCTGATTTTGGGGAAAGAAATGATTGTGGGTAGAAAGACTTCAATGACAGTTCAAATGTGGATAATGCTGGAGGCTAATTACGGACAGTGGGTGGTATTGCGAGCAATGAGCTTTGGTCGCTGTTGTCATGTGAGACGAATAGGTCTTTAGAGATGTAGAATCCCTTCTTCAGCATTTGCCCACAATGCCACAACTAGCCCTGCCCCACAACTTTCTTACAACAACAACAACAACAACATACACCCCAATATTCTCTCGCATGATCTGCCTCTACTGACGAGGGTTCCCAGGAAACAGTCTCTCTACTTCTCTGAGGTAGTGTCAAGGTCTGCGCACATTCTACCCTCCCCTGACCCTACTTGTGGGATTCCACTGGGTATGTTGTTGTTGTTGTTATGATTTGCCTCTACGGCCATCTTTAATTATAGATATTTTTCGAGAAAGGAAAATAACATCTCTAATTATAGATATGTAGATGATAGAACAGCTGCAGGACTGGTTTTGTCTTCCTCTTGTCAATCAATGCCCGTTTCCTTCTATGTATAAATAAAAAATATTTAATTCCTCCATTTCTTTCAGGTACAATCTGATGGCTAACCGAGTACTACTGCTGTTGGCTATGGCTTCCAGAAATGATCCTAGCTCGTCCTTCAAAATTCTGAGTGAAACTGCTGGTTAGTTAAGTTTATCCGTTGGTTTTCTTGGTTTTTGCTTCAGCACATTCTGCTAATTGAATATTTCTGCTATTATTCTTGTTCCCTTAATAGGCAAGAAATAGAAACTACGTTAGTATATTTTTTTGTTTTTTATGGTCAATATTCTTCTCCTTGTGGTATTCTTGTTCCCTGAATGTGATCTATCATAAAAAGCGCTCAAATGATTTCTATCTCCAACAACAACATACCAGTGCAATCCCACAAGTGGGGTCTGAGGAGGGTAGTGTGTATGCATACATTACCCTTACTTTGAGAGGTAGAGAGACGGTTTTTGATAGGGCAAAAGAAATTTTCTTTTACCTATTAGAAACAAGGGTAAAGAAAGCCTTAATTCAACTTTATTACTGTGATTCTTTTGTGATTTATAGAAATCAGCATTATGTTTCATGTCCAAAATTTATCTTCAGATTTTGAGAATTTCTCATCTTATGATTAATCTTGTCAGGTCACTTCTTACAGAGTTTAAGAAGTCAACTACCGCAGACAAGAATTTTGGCAATCTCAGCTCTAAATACTTTGCTGAAAGAATCACCTTACAAGATCTCTGAGGACCAGCCCATTTGCTCTACTAACCAGCAGGATAAATCCAAGTCTTCTCTCGAAGAAGCTTTAAGTAATATATTCCAGGAAGAGGGTTTTTTCAATGAAACCCTGAATAGCCTTTCTCATGTTCATATAATTGACACTGATGGTGCTTCTTCAAAAGGAAATCATGGAATCTCTTCATTTCAGAGTGTGGCTGACAAATCCATTACTCGCTTTTATTTTGAATTTTCTTCATCATGGCCCCGTACTCCCAATTGGATATCTTTGTTTGGAAATGACACTTTCTACTCTAGCTTTGCCCGAATTTTTAAGCGTCTAGTCCAGGAATGTGGTACTCCTGTTATATTGGCACTAAAAGATGCATTAGCAGACTACATAAATGCAAAGGAGAGGACAAAGCAGTGTGTTGCTGCTGAGGCAGTGGCCGGTGTGCTACATTCTGATGTTCATGGTGTTTCAGAAGCGTGGGATAATTGGTTGATGACCCATCTTCAGAGTATTATTCAAGCACCAACAGTTGAGTCCATACCTGAGTGGGCAGCTTGTATTCGTTATGCAGTTACTGGAAAAGGAAAACATGGAACAAAAATTCCACTTTTGAGACAAAAGGTTATGGACTGTTTAATGAACCCCTTGCCTGAAACAGTTAGTACTACTGTAGTTGCCAAGCGATACATGTTTCTTTCAGCTGCACTTATAGAAGTTTCCCCACCAAAAATGCCAGTTACTGAACTAGAGCTTCACTATAAGCTTCTTGAAGAATTGCTTGGCAGTATGAACCATTCATCTCCACAAGTGAGTTTTCAACATTTTGACTTATGCTTGGGATCACAATCTATTGTTTTTGTCTACTGTGTTATTTTCTGGTTGTGTTAAGAATTTCTTGGTTACATGAGCCATTTGATTTTGATTTGATTGCGCAAGGAAACATAAGTTTATCTATCAATCAACTCAAATTCCGTACCTCTTTGATGAGTTGCTTTCCTTGATAGATTCTTTCCTTGCTTGACCAGCTTTAGTTATACAAGTTGAGCTAAGAACAGTTGTTCTACCGGAAAGGCAAGCATGTTAGTCTCAGCTTTTCCAGATTTATAGGTTCAGCTCCAAGCATCATTGTTTTGAACCTTCTAAGATTTCTTAAAATATATTTTGGGATAACCTTTTGGCACTTCTCATGCTTATTTCTCCACATCAGATCCTGATCCCATTGTTTTGTGCTTCATCTATTAGCATCTCAAAGGCATTATGACCCCCATGTAAATTCTCTTCGACTATTCTTGTTTCCAAATTGTACATACATTGAGGCTATATCTTTAGATGATCTCGACTTTCGTAGTTTCATTTTAAGTTGTTGAACTTTGAGAATCAAAAAACTGATCTTTGAGTTTCCAACAAAAAGTTTATCTTCAAAAGACAAATAATCTATATTTAAGGCTGGAAATTGGTAAAATTGACCACCCTAAATAAGGAATGAAATACCTTTACTGTTTCATCAACCCCTTCAAAGTCTTCTGTAGAGTTGTTGTCTCTATGGTGACAGATTACGAAACATTTCTGGAACAGGTGAGGGAATCCATTGGTGTCACTCTGTCTGTTTTATGCTCAAACATTCGGCTTCAGTTGTCCTGTAATTATGTTCATCCACATGAAGTAGGGACAATAAATGTGCATAGGCAAGCTGAAGTAGGGAATTGGGATCATCATCTAGTAGAGCGTGCATCTGAGCTTGTGGTGAAGATCCAAAGTTTTAGCCAGTCAGACACTCTGGATGCCCAAATGGACAGAATTTCTGAGAATGGAATATCAAGCGAACAGTCTCATGATGATGTTAAATGGATGGAGACGGTACAGTCAGCCAACTCATCTATTGGACTTTTTGCTCCTAAGACCTTTTATTGATTAGCTTGTTTTGGTGATATGCAGCTATTTCATTTCATTATCTCTTCTCTAAAGTCTGGAAGATCCTCGGTTCTGCTGGATGTTGTTGTTGGTCTTTTATATCCTGTAATATCTCTACAGGTAATTAAGTTGCAACATTGCATCATTCCTTGTTGCTTGTCTTTTTTAGTTGTTTTTGACATTTTGAATGGATGCTGATGAAAATGGTAAAACTTGTAACTGAGTGTCTCTTGGAGAAAAGAAGCTTTGATTTTTGTTTTTTGTCAAAACCTGCGACTGAGATCCCTTAATGAACAAACTGGCTTCTGATTTTTGACAAATTCATAAGAAGCATCTTGTTTATCTTGTGGTCAAAAGGTTAAGACTTTCATTTTTCTGTTTTTTTCTCGTCTTTAAGTGCTATTTCTTGCAGTTCCTCACATTTTACTGGTTGTTCTTCGATGGAAAAAGCTATGAAGGCAAGATGATATTGGAAATAGATGATTGAAGTTAGTTGTTTCCATGGCTGATAGATAAAGAAGACCTTATGTCACCCAAATTAAGATGCTGAAAACGCTGAAATATTACATGTTTTTTCTTCTTCTTCCTCTTGTCATTTGGCCTCTAAGATATATATTTTTTTTAGTTACTGTTTTCTAGCTTGTTCAAGCTTTTCCAAATGAGTGTGTTCTAAATGTTGAGACCCGAGAAAATAACTAAATATCTTCTCTCTTTAAGAGCTTAAGATTCTAGACGAGGTGACACCAATTAGGTTCAATTCTTGTTGCTATCCGTCATCCTTACTTGCCTATAAGAGTTAAGCCTGCATGTCAGTGGTATTGATGAAATCTTTAAAGAAATTAATCTTTCAACTTTAACAACAAGCTTTTAGGGAAAGGTATAGCCACATCATTAATCAATATAAGAACTATTGCATTAAACTATTGTCACATAAACTTCTTCTTGCCAAGTTTTGATTCTAATCTCTCTCCGAGTTTTTACCTAAACCAATCTTTTCCCTTAACTTGGTGGATTTCCACTGTATATCAACAAGAATGGATTAAATGAAGACTCCTGTTGAAAACTTTCGTGTCTGGATTAAATTCTGATTGCAAGGCATCTCCATGCCTATTTCCCATGGTTTTATGCTTGGTACACAAGCCATGACCATTGAACTTGTATCCTGCACAAAGTAGGAGAATTGCGAGTCTCTGCTTCCTTCATGTTTTGATGATATTACTGTGTATGTAGTATCCCAGACCATGTCTAATCTGCATGTGTAGTTCTCTTAATTCTTTCACGTTGTCTTTGATTTATAGCTGCATATGAAGTGTAAGTCCTAGTTGAAATGTTCAAACGAATGATACTGAAAATTCTAATTCTTGACATTTTTGCAGCTGTTACACGTGAAGAAATTGATACACTATATAAAATAATATATGCTCACTGCAGGTGTTTATAACAGTACTTGCATCTTTCTTTTGATACTGTTGATTTCTTGTAGGAGACGTCAAATAAGGATTTGTCGACACTGGCCAAAGCAGCTTTTGAATTGCTCAAGTGGAGAGTTTATCCAGAGTCCCATCTAAGGAAAGTTGTACTTACCATTATTTCTATAGCCAATGATGCCAATTGGCGCACAAGATCTGCGACTCTGACCTATTTGCGGAGTTTCATGTATAGGTATGATCTTTTCGTTTTGATCTTCTTGCTCCTTTTCTCCTTCCCTGGGGAAAAAAAATTCCTTATTTTGGTTCTTGAAGAGAAAATGAGGTACTTTGAAAGAAAAAAATATCGTTATCATCACTATAAATTGAATCATTATCATTTTTATTTCAAACTCAGTCTTAGGTATAACTCATTTTCTTGTTATGGTAGTTTTGAATAGCTAAATAATGCAAAAATAAACTTGTAATATCCTGAAGAATTGAGTTGCTATCTTGTTGCACCATGCAGGCACACTTTCGTCCTCTCTAAGGTGGACAAACAACAAATTTGGCAAACTGTTGAGAATCTACTCACAGATAATCAAGTTGAGGTAAGTTCACATAAATTTAGCTGAAATATTTGAGGTATGAACTATTTAAATAATTAAAATGTTGTGCATCTTGTCTTGGAGAAGGTAAGTCAATCTCTCTGATGCTCTTTGCTTGTTTTGTCCAATGTTTGATCTAAAAGAAATACATTCTTGATTTCTCGAACCCCACACCCCTATAATAATGGCGGAGTAAGGGGTGGAATTAACAGGTGGTGCTTGGTCGAAACTCCATTAGGTAGTTGTTTTTTCCTTTTTAATTTACTAAACTTACTGGGTCATGTTTGATTACATAGAATAGGAAGCGCTAGGATAGAATACAATTTTCCTCTGTCTATCCTATCATATGTTTCATGCACCAAAAGACAACCTTTTTCCAAAGATCGCTCCTGCTTCTCCTATGTCTTGTTCAATTCTATATGGTATTATCAAATTCATCCATTTTTCATATGGCCGTCCCTCTGCCGTTGCTGTAGCCTGTAAGTGTGTCATGTGCCAAAAATGGTACCATGAGCTTCCAAAAGCATTGTTGGTGCAGCTCCAGTTTCCTGATGATGAGACAGGATAGTGTGTCATCAGGGAATGCAATGTGGTATAATGTTGATATAGGTGTAGATGTTATGTGCTTGATTATAGTCCTTTTTCAACCCTTCATGTTCAGATCAAGTGAGATCATTATGCTTTAATGTTACTGGGTGTCCGAAAGTTCTTTAGCTTGAACTTACAATTGATTATTGCACCCCCATTCCACTGAAGGCTTCATGCTCCCATTACTAAGGACTTGTATTTTAACTTATGAGTCAAATGATAATGACACCTAACATAGGGAACAAGGATAAGCTCGATGGGTTGTTTGTCCTAGAGATTTCACCCAGTGCACCTAAAAAATGGGATCAAGCTTTAGGACAACCAGCCAGAGGTATCTGAACTTAACTGTCATACCAGACAACCATTACATCGTATAAGTAGTGGCAGCCGCCATCTCTGGAACTGCCTTGGTTGTACATGCTTGTGTCAAATTAGAACATCAGGACTTCAACCAGGAGGGAATATGAAATCTTAACACATTCGCAAGTGTTTAATACATTCATTGGTATTTCTTATTAACAAGACAGGAGCATTGCATGTACTCATGTTTTTTTTATCCCTTTTAAATTAAAACCAGCTTTAATTCTACCTGATTACTTACATATGGAGATTATGTGGCGATTTAATGAAGTTCATTCTATTTCTTCTGAACATTTTGGTCAGGTAAGAGAGCATGCAGCAGCAGTTTTGGCTGGCCTAATGAAGGGTGGAGATGAAGATTTAGCGCAGGATTTCCGTCATAGAGCTTATACAGAAGCCAGTATCATTCAGAAGAAGAGAAAGCAAAGGTTCTTTTATTGTTTTAGTTGGCTGGTTATTATTACTATGCTTTTGTTATTTGTTGGGTTATTACTGATGATCATCCTAGACAGGTCACACCTATCTGTATATTCTAACACCATTCACCTGGGATGGGCTTGTTGCATTAGCGATGATAACCTTAGAGAGGTCTTTATATGTGAGATATGAAACCTGAGCCTAAGTCAACTCCAAAACTAGCTCATGATGGAGGATTGCCCAAGTCTGTATAAGTGGACTACCGGTCTCTTCCCCAACCAATGTGGGACTTTAACCCACTCTAGCACCCCTACCTCCTCATGCCTAGGCCCAACTGGAGCAGGGACCGGGAGAACAAATGGGGATGACCCTGGCTCTGACACATGTAAATATACAACGCATGGGCCTAACTCAACCCCAAAAGCTAGCACATGAGGGAAGGATTGCTGAAGTCTAGACCACTGGTCCATTTCTCAACCATTGTGGGACTTTAACCCACTCTAGCAATATGCTAACACCATGCACGTGGCATGTGCTTGTTAAGTCCCTCCTGTTGGTCATTGTATCGAGATCAAGCCTTTCTGCATATGAATTAACACCATGGGTTTGTTGCTCAAGAGGCATGTATAATTATGCACAAAATTCTACTTAAAGCCTTCCTATGAATTGTTTTGGTTTTCTAATAACTAAAAATTACGAAGATATTACACACATTAATTAAGCGACCAATCTACTTGGATACCTAGGGCACCTAGAAAGTGTGTTTCTTTGTGTGGTTGGCAGCTAGGGGAGAGGTACTAACAACCAAAAATCTTGGGAAGAGAAGGATCATACATGTATGTGTAGATTTCCTGAAATTGCAATAGTGTTAGGATCCTTGTAAGAAGAACAAGGATGATGTAATGATCATTTTGGACTCCAACACAAATGTTATGGTGATTTTTATATACATACATATGTTTTGTGTGTGTGTCCGTTCTCAAAAAAGAAAAAATTGCTATTGCAGAAGCATGCGTTCTGGATTCTCTGTAGCATCCTTACATGGACAGATACTTTCTTTGGCTGCTTGCGTGCTATCAGTTCCTTATGATATTCCCAGGTATGTCCATTCTCTAATATAGTTTCATACATTTGAGATATATTTAACTATCAGTTCCTTATAATATTCCCAGGCACTCCCATTACATAACATAAATTCATATGTTCAAAGATATATTTGACTAGGTGTTATGTTAGGGAGTTCCTGGAAGTAGCAATCTACAGCAGGAGTGATAAACAGCATATTAACTTTCACAAAATATGAAGTAAAATAAAACAAAATGGAACTTAAATAGCATTTGAGATGACCCTGATTATTAGGGCCAACAAGATGATAAAATGTTAAATTGGTCGACCTATGCTGGTCCAAACTAATCAAGTATGTGTAGAGATCATGCTTAATGTTTTGAAATATTCTAGAAGGCAGTTTCTTCCAAGCAATGTTTACAGAAGTGTAGGATAATGATGTTTATGGACTTCACATTCTTAAGTATGGGGTCACAATTGTCACTAACAAGATGCCAATTTTTTTCCACATGGTATATTGCTTGAGATTTCCATTGTATTACCTAATCAATCTTATTTTGTTATATCTACTTGAATGTAGCATGTCATTCAGAACTTTCATATTAGGAGTTAGTAATTTTGTTAATACAAAAGAGTCAAGTTACTATCCACGCATTACATTTTATTAGTCAAGTTTCAGATGCCGCTCAATGTATTAAATAATAGCTGCTAGCTAGCGTCTTTCTTTTTTCAATATTTTGGTTTCAATTATATACTAAATTTTATTAAAAGAAAAAAAACAAAAAAAAAACTTATATAAGTTTTCCCTTTAATTTAGAGAATTAAAAGTTTTAGCACTTGATGGAAATATTGTGCATGTCTTATGTATTGTTTCCATGATTATGATAGTATTAAATAGTAAATAAATACGTTTAGTGGATGTTTGGTACATGGATTGATAATAACATAAGGATTATTATGCAGCGAAATAATATAGACATTGTTATGTAGGGATTACCTGCTATAAGGGCATTTTTGTCTTTGGATGCTCTTATAATTCTACTGCTAATACACTTGTTCTTGTCACTCATTCTATCCGGCATTAATACTCCTCCCGTCTTATTTTGTGTGATGTTGTTTGATTAGACATGAAATTTAAGAAAGAAATGAGGAGACTTTTGAAATTTGTTGTCTAAAACAAGCCCGAGATATTTTGTGTGCCTATAGATCATCTCGTTCATACTAGGAGCGATAAGACCAGAAATGAGTATATTCAGATTAATGTGGGAGTGGCTTCTATGGTGGACAAGACGAGGAAGCGAGGCTGACATGCTTTGGACATGTAAAGAGGAGATGCGTAGACACACTTGTGAGGAGGTGCGAGAGATTGATTATAAAGGTTACGAGGAGAGGCAAAGGTAGGCCGAAGAAGTATTGGGGAGAGGTGATAAGACATGATGTGTTACAACTTCAGGTTGCCAAAGACTTGATCTTAGATAGGAAGATATGGAGGACACGTATTAGGGTAGAAAGTTAGCAGCCGGTGTAATGTTGTCTTGCTTAGGGTGGTTGGTGGTTTCCATGGTACTAGTTGTATTGTTTTAGTTATTATTTTTTTTAAAGAAATTATCATTGTTTATTATTATTTTTAATAATCTATTTGGTACGTCGTTTATTCTGTTTTGATTTTCACTTTTTTTTGGTTGTTGTTTTCGGCTCCTTTCTGGTAGACACTGTTACCTTGTTTCTTGCCATATTCTCTTCACTATCTCCTTATGTGTCCTTGAATTTGTTGCACTTGAGCCGAGGGTCTTTAGGAAACCACCTCTCTACCTCCATGAGGTAGTAGTGAGGTTTGCATACATTCTACCCTCCCCAACACTTGTGGGATTTCACTGTATGTAATTCACTTTTGGTGTAGAAAGAAAATATGTAAATGAGGCGGAAGCTTTGCTGGAACTCGTAGAGGTTCTCAAAGATTGGAATAGGGCAAGGCCATATTCTGGTGCTTTTGTTCGCTGTGAGAAATTATAGCACCAACTCTGTTTACAAATACAATTTTTACCTTTTCAAAATATTAATCTTTTGAAGTTAAATTATTTGTTGATGTAGAAGGATATCATTGTTATTTTTGAGATGGTCCAAAGTAGTATATTGTTTCTTCATGTAGAAGAATATCGTTGTTCAGTTTGAGATGGTCCAATCTCTAGAGAAATGTTTCTCATTAGTGCCAAATTTTATTGCAGGTGGTTGCCAGGACACGTTACACTATTGGCTCAATTTGTTTCTGAATCATCACCTATAAAATCTACCGTGACAAAAGCTGTGGCAGAGTTCCGACGCACTCATGCGGACACATGGAGCGTTCAGAAAGATTCTTTCACTGAAGAACAACTTGAGGTATGTTCACATGTATATTTTTTGTTATTTTGTACATTTAGCTGATGTAGGGGTCCTCTCTGATCTGATTCTTTAACCAAAATCTTGACATACAAGTAGAGGTGAATTCAAAATTTAGATGCCCTTGACATAGTTGAGATCTTATGGCCAAGAGGTCTCTATATTGCATTCCATTCAAAACTAGTTACTTTTTTATTGATGTAATAGGTACTTTATTAGCTAATAAGATCATTGGTGACATCTTTGCAGGTCCTGGCTGATACATCCTCCTCATCATCATACTTTGCCTGAAATTTGTGATGTGCCTTTGATGAGAGAGAGAATAAAGATGAAGTGACAGGAAGAGTAGACATTCTTTTTTTAATATAGTTTTGACCATTAATGTGTTGTATCCTCTGTTTATTCTTCCTTCTGATAATGATGATAATTTTTGGCTCATCCTCTTTAGATATTTGAAAACAACTATTTATCTAGTGGATTTATGAGGTATACAGATGATCTTCCATAGAACATAATCTGAGTTGAAAACTATTGATACATTTCTGGTTTCTTGTCAATTCATTGTTTACATAATCAGCACTTTAAAACTACTAAGGGTTCATGTATATTTCTTCTATAAAAAGCATATACATCGTAATCCCAAGTGGGGCCTGGAGAAGATAGTGTGTATGCCTATCTTGGGAGGTAGAGAGCTGTTTCCGACAGACCTCAGCTCAAGAAGGGATGTGAGAAGCATTTTTACCCAAATCTAGCAACTATCACTCCTCTGACAGACCCAATAAATGCGTAAAATATCACAACTAGGCATACCATTGCAAAGATGCGAAGCGCGATAGCTTTGGTTTTCCAACTTCCAATTTTTTTCTGAGTTAAGTACATCTCTACTGGGAAATAAATGACGACAGGCCAAAATGTTATTGCTCCGGACACCCCTATCATCTGGTTAAAGTAAGGGAACAACACAGCAATCCCAGTCATTATCGCAACATACGCTGTTCGGAAGAATAATCTCATAAAATTCCATCGAAGTGGCAGCAATGGTAGATGTTTCAGAGTGTGATTCTTGTGAACAAACTTGCTCTCTGGGAATTTTCTGGCAAACCATCTCTCAATATCTGCAAATAATGGCTGGCTGAAAATCTGTAAAGCATATTCAAGTCAATACAAAGTAAAGAAAATGTGAAAGCATAAAAACTATAAGAATGATCACTAAGTTCTGAACAAGTTTAGATTGTAGGTGTAACAGTTTTTAAAGTAAAAGCATGGGGCAACATTGGTAAAACTGTAAAAGTACCTGATATCCACCAACAAGATGAAGAACAACACATGCATTAGCAAAGTCTACAAGCCAATATGGCTCATAGAAACCGAACCCTGTCAAGAGATTCCCTGGTGTGGAATTACCAAAGGCTGCATAACCAAATCCCCCACAGCAAAGGTAGAAAAAAGTTGTAATACAGACTGTCATTATTGAGACCTTCTTCATGGTGATCTTTTCTGGAGGAGGTGCCCTTAACGTGTCCTTCATAATTTTGGAAGTTTCCATTAAATGCTCAAGTGTTGCTAAACGCTGTTTAAGAACATACTTTATATTTAATGTACAAAGCAAATTTCAGCACCTGAACCTCCAGATATACAAGAGAAAATGGAAAGGCAAAGGCAATGTCCCCGAGCGCCTGAGCAACCAACCAGACTTTCTCAGCAGCAGTAGAACTTGGCAGTCCTGTAATGCTACCTTTTATTTCTCCATTTTCTGCATATCAAGATTCCAGAATGGAATTTTAAGACCACGGCAAGTTGGATCATCTATACTGCCTGAGATCCTAGTCGAACACATGCTTGTTATTGTGAAGATTTTGAGACTATAAAATGACAGTGTGCATAATAGTAACCTACCAATTACTTTGGCTAAGCCAAGTGCTGATCCGATAATGGAATATGTGAAGGACATAACAGCAGCAACTACAGAGAGCCA
The DNA here is from genome assembly GCA_025642045.1 of Solanum sejunctum. Classification (NCBI taxonomy): domain Eukaryota; kingdom Viridiplantae; phylum Streptophyta; class Magnoliopsida; order Solanales; family Solanaceae; genus Solanum; species Solanum sejunctum. The sequence goes on along the minus strand of JAOTQJ010000099.1, from coordinate 23,117,480 downwards.
CTTCATATTCTGAAAATCAGGAATTTGAGACACAATAACTTGGACTAATCCAAATATTACCATATACCTAGTACTTTCATATCCACAGGTAGCATCGTGACCTTGATCGTGGTAGCAGTTTGCTTGTTGGATTGCTCTGCAGACATTTAGAGGATGTGTTGTTAATATCACCTTTTAGAGAAACCTTCCAAATAGATAATTTGAGAACGCGTGCAAGTAACACTACACAACTCTAATATATATGTGCTATGCAACATAGCCTTATTTAAGATGATTTCTTATTTCATTGGTTATATGAGACTCCTAACATCATTTGGGCATGCTTTTCCTTAATCCAATAATAGATATCAAGTGAAAGTTAAATCTTGAGAATACATGATAGCAATATCGACTTTTATACTTATGTAATGTAACCTTTTTAATTGGATTCCTAGTCCCATTGGTTATGGAACTTTTATCTCCTTGATAATGGAACACAAATCCTAATTTCACTATCAGATATACTTTCCTTACCCCCCTATAATTATCTGATTAGAATGACGATATGAATACAAATCTCTGCTTATTACAAGATTCCGATGATTTACACCATATTGTTCGGTAATTGTTGAACCCTTAAGCTTCTCCAACTAGTTTATATTTGAGTTGTTAAAGATTAAGAGCACCTCAATATAGTTTGAAATGAAAATCACACTAGTATTAGAGAAGATTATAGGTCTGAATCATGAGTTTGGCAAGAGTTCATAAAACAATCATCCAAACATTAAGTTGTCGGACAGTATGGAAATGCAACCATGGAATCTAGGACAAAACAAACAACAATTCAGCACGATAGGCAGCAAAACTCATAAAGGAAACGTACACGCAGAAATTGTTGAAAGGAGATAAAGACAAAAAGCATAGAGAAGACATCATTGACATACCGCATGCTGATAGAGGATGTAATCGTATATACAATTGCAACCTTCATGAAATTTATACGAACAATGATTCCACAAAACCAGGCATTTCTTTTACCTGAGATGCCAGAAGAAAAGAATTTTCTGTGTAAGCGCAAGCATATAACAACCCTCTTGAGTTCAGCAAGGTAAGAAGAAACTTGCTGCCAAGCCAAGTTCTACATAAGGATGTTAGCTATGTTGCATAAACTATTCAGTTGGTGCTCCAATTTAAGGGAAAAACTAAAGTTTTTACGATGGTTAGGTCAACATGCCCTTAAAATCTATAGGCGATCTATAGACTCCTGGACATGCCATGTTTGCTTACTTGATCGTAATTTATTCCCATTAACAGAACGTAAGGAAATGTTCACCCGAACTGTAAAAGGTGCAGGACATAAGATTTTTTTTTCTAATTTCACCTTAGCTTGAAATTCTCACCTAAAATCTTCTGCACAGCATCAAGATAAGATCCATTCCTATCAGGGCCAGTTTCTGGATCAGGAGACTTATAGCAATTGCAGATTAGAAATGCAGAAATAAGAGAGACACAAGCAAATAAGAGCATGGTCAATGGACCAGCAATCCAACCCAGCTGTGCCATGCTCCATGCTAGCGACAGAACACCGGAGCCTATTACGGCTGTAATTATATGTGCCAAAGCTGTCCATTCATTTCCTGAATTCTTACGGTGAGTACACATATTAGCTTCTGTGAGTAAAATCTGTTTGCAAAGTTTTCAATTTGTTATTGATAAAACATGGAGAGGATAACTTGTATATTATTCAATAGTTACACATGTATAAATACAATAACATTAGAAGCTAACTAAGAAAAGAAATAAATAGGAAATTCAAAAGATCTGATATCAATCTATGAAGGAAAGAACTAAATAGGAAATTCTAAAAACATGATGTCTATCTGTATCTTTGTACAATATCAAGAAACAGATATGCAGCACAATTATTGAAAGAAACTACTAGAAACCCAAGTTGCTCGGACTCTTCAAAAATATTGTCGTACCCGTGTCGGATCCCTCAAAATACACTTTGACACACACCTATTGATATTTTCGAAGAGTCCGAGCAATATAGCTAGAAACCAATACTAATAAATTATGTCTTTTGTTAGGAAACGCAAAAAACGATCAAGATAATTACACTTTTTACAGCTTGTTTGGACACCTAATTGTCGTTTTAAATACATTGTTTGTTTTGATTGTTACCTAAATTTTAATCTACTTTTATTGTATTGTCTAATTCATTGTTATCTGACAGCTACAACTATCATCTTATGTAAGGACCGATTTGATCCCCTGTTGCCTTTTTTTTTTCTTCAACTTGCTCTTACTTACCTTTTACTTTATCTTAACCTTATAGCACTTCATATTACTAGTGCATTGCAAATGACGAAAAGCCATACAATCTATCCAAACATATATTCACCAAAATAATAGTAAAATACAACACAACACAATACACTTGTTGTGTAACAATAATCCAAACAAGCTGAACACAAATCTCACTCAATAAGCAGAGGTGGGACAGCACCAGTTGCAGAGGACAAGTTAAATCAAGATTATTGAGATGGGTTCACTATGGACCCAATTTGTTATTGTCAAGATTCAAACTTTTTTGTAAAATGAAGCATAAGTGGTACTTTGGAGATAAAAAGGGGTTAGCAGAAAAAAGAAAAAAGTTTAGTTTGAGACATGAAAAGATAGCTGCTAAAAAGAAATTGACCTTGTAGTATATTGGGAAAAATACCCTGTAACAGGTACATAATAATTGAAGATGGAAAAAAACAAAACTTTTAGTACCTGTTCTGCTCAGGGCAAGCTTAGATGATGGGGAATTATTATTAGAAGAAGAACCATAATTTTGGTCCAAAAATGGCATCTGAGAGTCAATTTCTTCATCAAACCCCATAGCCTCAGCTGTCAGTATGTATGAGTATTTCTGAATATTCCAAGTTTAATGGAAAGCTCTTTGTACAAATTTGTCTAAACGGAATACTAATCCTGTTTTATTTGAGATGATAATATTTATTTTGTCCCTCAATTATTGCTAAGCACATTTAACATTTGTTCCTTTTTTATTAAATTTTTACATCTTGTGATCTTAAATGAGAAAATAGTCAAATAATTTTGACCTATAATTGAATTTTTAACTATATATTTATATTTCATGGGAGTTTTATTACCTGTAAAACTATTTAAAGTAGAATAAATAATAGAAAAGTATGTCACCCCCTTTGAAAGAGTGAGTTACCTAATTGTTCTTCCTTTTTTTTTGTTTTTTTCTTTCTCTATTAGTTATCTGCCTAAATATTGCTCCTCCACCATTATCATTGTTGAAATTCATCAATGGATATCTGATATAAAAATCATCAGTAAATAATATAATTTATGAATAAATAATTCTTCAATAACTTTTCCAAATTTATCTGTAATGAGTACGCTAAAAATTTTATTAGGTTTAACAGCATAAAATGACGCAAGGTAGCATTTTATGAACTTCTGAATAAAAAACAGGAGATTTTCTCAATTTTTTTTGGATTTTAGTCCACAAATTCTAGATGTGCCATTGGTGTGTTTCAACACAAGACACATGATTGGTCTGCCAAATGATTGGTATGTTTCATCTTACGTAGGAAGGAAGTATATCATATTTTGATTATTTTTAGAATTATGTAACCGTAGCGAATGAAGCAACATTATAAGCTTGTCACACCATATGAATAATTAAATGACTATTCTAAATTTGTAAATATTCAATAGCAAAAAGGTAAAAAATGTAGATTTTGAAAGATTAAATATGTTTATATATTGTAAGGATCACATGTACAATTTACTAATACTAATAATTGAGGGGCCAAAATGAGATTTCTCTCTTTTAATATTAAATAAATTGACACATGTTTACTTTTTTGGAATTATTTAATTTTCATATCTCTATCTGACCTTAGTGGAGTGGGATATTGTTCTAAATTGAAATGAAAGGGCAACAACTTTTTTTTTTAAAAAAAAAAAAATCTTTATG
>JAOTQJ010000099.1:23092514-23107170 GCA_025642045.1 Solanum sejunctum | reverse complement strand
AAAAGAGGAATCCTCGTATGAGAGACTACTAAAAGAGTTTCTAAGATAATTCTATGTTGTAGGATGGAATAATCTACCAAGATTAACTCTAACAGCATCAATGTAAGAAGGATTTCGCGTTCCTGTTATGGGATCAGGTGACCTGTAACAGTCACATATGAGGGATGCAGATATGTACGTAACAACTGCAAAACAAAGCATGGTGATTGGCCCTGCAATCCATCCTAATTGTGCTGTGCACCAGGCTAGGGAGAGAACACCAGCTCCGATTACAGCTGAAATAATGTGTGCAACTGCAGTCCACAAAGTTCCTGGAAGGAAAATACATGTAGACTTCTGTTTCTTAGATTTAATCCTAGTAAATGATAAAACTCTGACCCTGTGGAACATTTTGAGACAACTTAAAGCTTACCAGTCCTAATTGTATCTACATCATCTTTGCCAGAAGTTTTCTCTAGTTCTAGAGAATGTTGAACTTCCATCTCAGATCGATATATTCTTAGATGGCCAACAGAAACCTTAAAGCAACTCTTTGGAAATATGTAGATGGCTTAATAGATACTACACAAAACATCAGCTGCATAAAGCCTTCAACTATAAGTAGAAATGTTCAAAGACGTAATTCTCTAATATTCCTCCCTTTAGAATAACAGCACTATAGTACCACATAGTAGTGCTAAGTTCTCATTAGTCATCATACTAATGAAAAAGATAGGGGGAAAGAATATCTTTGTTGGAGTTGGCCACAAGTTTGGTCAACAATGATGGAACTTCCACTATAGAGAGACGTTTGGTTGCAACTCTTTTGCTGTAATTCTACCCTTTAACTGCAAATAGATACAAAATTTGAAGATAAAATATATTCTTTCCATATAATTATAAAAGCAACAGTCCAAAAGTGTCCTGACTTGAACCTAACTTTCTTGAAACCATGAGAGAGACATTTCACAAGGGGGATGACTATTTAAACATAGAGTCCAGTAACTTTCATCTCGCAATGGCCAGATCTGTGCATAACATATTTGCATTCACACACTCCATGTGCATGTCTTTTTCAAGGCCTGACAGATCAGTCCAAACTTAAGCTCAAATCAATTATTCGATTTTTGGATGCTAATATACTGGTAGGGTTTAGCCTAACCCCCACCAAATCAGTGGAAAATCATAAATTTTGTTGACTTGACAAGGACTGCCAAGTAACAACAACTACGTCAATGACATGCCCAATGTAATCCCATTAACACGGTCTAAGAAGGTTCGAATGTATGCAGACTTTACTCATATCTTTATGGGGTAGAGGTTATATCTGATAGACCCCAAAACTAAAGGTCCCACTGAGATTTGAACTCAGGATACTGGATTCAGAGAGTCCAATGTCATGACCATGGGACCACTGTACTATCAAGCTTTCATGAAAAATTGTAATGTCACATAATGTTGACAAAAATCTATAGTACCTCAAAATATTCCACTATCTTTACATTGCTTCAACTATGATAAAGTCAGTATCAATGTTTTAAGGCCACTTGAGTTCTCAATAACATGAACATATTTATGTTTTCTATATTCTTTCTAATAGACTTTCTAACTTTTCTTTCTTATTTCCAGGGATGCAAACTCTCAGTCACAATAGCTTACACATAACTGCTCAGCCTTCTCTACCAAAATCATCCAACTTTCATATGCAAAATAAATGATAATAACAAAAGTTTTGAAAGAACGTATGATAAGAAGGTAAATCAAATCCCAACAGAATGATTTCTCTCATCTATCTAAATCACGGTGATAGAGTTATCCAAAATATGTGCTAGTGGTAGATAGCAAGTATTAATAACCACATATGAACAGTATAATTTTCCATCGAAGGGGAACAAATGAAGCCCCTCAACCTTACCTAGCTCCGCACATAGGCCCGAACACTACAAGACAATAATAAGAAGGTAAAAGAAATACAGTGAAAAGTAACTTACTAAAGTAAAATCTTGCAGCTTCCAGTAAAGAATGATTTGTGGTAGGGCCAAACTCAGAATCTGGAGATTTGTAGCAATCACAAAGAATGGAAGTTGCAAATAGGGTAGCTGCTGCACAGAACAGAATAGCCAATGGACCAGCTATCCATCCTAATTGTGCTGTGCTCCATGCAAGTGATAGTACCCCAGCCCCTATAACCCCTGTTATAACATGTGCCACTGCAGTCCATATTGTACCTTTTCTCTCAATATCTGAGTATAAAGCAAAAAAGATTGAACCAAAATCCAAATTAGTACTAGTAAACTAACAACCCCAAGTCATAAAAATAGAAACTTTAACAAAATCAAGACACCATTTCATCAAAATAGGATCTTTAACAAAATCAAGATGACATTTTGCTACATCTATTCATCAAGATAGAATCTTTAACATAATCAAGACAACATTTTGCTACACCAAGTCAAAAAGATAGAATTCTTAACAAAAATCAAGAAAGGGTACCATTCTCACACACAAAGTCATCAAGATAAAATTTTTAAAAAGAAATCAAGATACCATTTTGCTACACAAAGTCATCAAGACAGAATTTTTAAGAAAAATGAAGATACCATTTGTTGCATGCAGTAATGGGGTTTGTGGATTATGTTCCATTCCACCAGCCATGATATTTTTTCTTCTTCCTCCCTGTATTCCTCGTACAATATATTCTAGTATAAGAAAAATGAATGGTCGTGTTCTTGTTTTTTCAATTTGTTTTGGCGTGTAGTCAACTATGTGAATAAACAAAACTGTTTGGCATTTGTTGACCTTACTCATTTTTTTTCTGCACGTCATCTAAACTTCTTTCTTTTTTTTCTCCACCCTACATTCAACATCTCATAAATAAAACGTGGCTATAATTTATTTACTATGAAAAGTAACTATTGTTATACAGAATATTACGAAATGAAGTTCTATCTCGAGTATTATACCGAATAACACATAAGTTTGAAATAACTTTTTTTCACATTGCATAATTTTTTTATTTAATTTTTTATCTATAATTAAATTTCATTTGAGATTTTAAGTTAGCTCACACTGTTATATATATGCTGTGTAAGACTCATTAAAAATAATTTTTATCGTCACAAAATCTAAGTAAAAAAGATATGTTTTGAATTTTTTTCAAAAGGGTAGGTATCTTGTTTATGACACGCAACACTTACGCGATAGTTACATAAGTTATTATGATTGGAACATTGATCTTTAAACTTTCTTTTTATATATTATATGGTCCAAATTGTCTTGTCTTATCTTTTCAGGTTAGACTTTGTGGATAGACAAGTCACTATACTACAAAAAGGACTAGTATTTGAATTGGGTTTTTCAAGTGCATAAGTTAAAAGTCATGAAAAATAAAAAATTGTAAATTGAGAATCTCTTATTTTAAAGTTAACTTTTAATTTTTGGTAGTCCTTTGATCGAAACTTAGCTCGTTTCAAATTGACAGGCGAGAGACAATGTTGGATGATGGTACAAGGCATCAGATTTATGATTGACTGTGCTTGTTGTTGGCTTTACAAATGCTATATATTTCATTCATTGTATATATTCTTTTTTTATGTCACTGACATCAGAGATTGCTTTCAATCGAATGGGTTGACACAAGAAATGTTTAAGTTTATCTATAATAATTCTATTTGCTTATAATAGAGTAGTATATGAGGGTGACGACTCACAAGGAGAGTGTAGACTAGAGCAAGAGGGAGCCAAGCCAGCTACTGTCGACTAACGAAAGCACCACTAAAACACCCCCAATAAGGATCTATTTTCTTATGAAATAAATCACTTAATAAAAGTCATTTTGAACTCCTCGACCAATGATAAATCAAATTGCTACAAGGAACTCCTAGACAAGCATTACGTGGCAGACTTGAAAATTACTTACTTTTAAATTTTTTGGAATCTCTCATCACTTGAGAAAAGTCCAGCCAATTATCAGTCACATCAACTTTTCGAAGCTTTTTTTCAAATCATCCGTGAATTTTAACTTTTGATAATGTGTTACTTTGATGGAAAATGTTCACCAAAATGAGGCGGCATAAAGCAAGAAAGTGTAGATTTTTTTCCAAACTCATGGATTAGCTCTCTTTTCATGTTATAAGAGTTTGGGAAGTGGACAATTAATAAAATTTTGTATTAAATGTTTTAGCTCTATTTTGGATCATCTTTTTCCCAAGTAACATAAACCGTTGGAGATCAAAATTTTGAAATAATAATAAAATTATCTTTGTTGGCCTATAAATCATGATTTCAAATGTAAATAATAAAATTTTCTTTGTACAACTTATGGATTACAAAAGCAAACACAACAATAAGCTTCTCCATAAGACGTATGCATCACAAGGTTGATGCAACTATAAAAATTTGAATGCAATAATAGATCGTCTGTCATGTAACAAATTCGGAAAAAACAATTAAAAAGAAGTCTCCATAGATCACACATTCAAACCGTAAAAACATCCACTAATGCTTGTAGTTGATAGACCAAACAAAATCCTTGCACTGGTAAAAACACAGCTGTAGGGACCTAACGAAATGAAGGCAAAAGAACATGTGTAGTGATAGAACAACTTATTAATGAAGACAAAAGAACATCTATATCATAAGCTGCAACACAATAAAAGCAAAGTTTATAAACTACATATGTGTGTTCTTAATTAAGTCTCTTGTGGGATCTGTCTCTGCACATTTTGCTGCAAATAGCCACCAGAACTGGGCATATCCTTGTTGTTCTGATGTTCCTCCAACTCATCATCATCAACCTCCACAGTGACTACGTGGACAACATTTTGATCTTGTGGATGATCCTTTAAAGACTCGAATAACTCAACCATTTTATCTACAGTAACTGGCTCTGTAGTACTGCTGCCCCCTTGCTGCTTATTCACAGCTTCTGTACTATCCACAGTACCTGTAGGAGCAGATTTAATGTCTCGAGGAGTCACAAGTTTCAAAAGTCTAAGACGTGCCACATTCTTGGCTCTAAATTTGCATTTTTTTAGATAAGGGCAGGTAAACTCCGCTTCTATGCGATGGCTCGGAGATCACATAGTAGTTCACAAACCAAACCATGGCAAGGAGTTTCACGTGAAAGTCTCAAGCCTAAGCCCAAACCACTGGGCCACACGAAGGTTAAATTTATTCATTGGAATCAAATGTTTGAAAGTAAAGTATATAATAGACCCTATTCTTCAGATCCTACACATAGCTTGAGCTTTAATGCACCAAACATAGCGAGAGCTTTAATGTCCTAAAATTTTTTAGAATCAAACGCTTAGGTAAAAAGTCATAACAAGAACTTTAATGCACAGAACTTACTAATTTTTGAGAAATCAAGTATGCTTAGGCGAAAAGGTATAACCAATAACGGCACAACTTCATCAAATAATGAAGTAATTGAAAACACAACCACAGGCCTATCCCGCCTAAAATAGCTACAAGATTATGAAATTAATAAAATATGCTTCAAATACCTGCCACCTCAGTATCACCCCGCTGCTCCTCCGTCGTCTCCGCCGGTTGAATCATTTTATCCGGAGTGACCGGCGCATCATCAACACCGCCGTACTCTCTGCCGGTTTTTCCTACACCTTTAATTACCGAACGATGCACCAAAACAAACGACAACAACCCTAAACCGGCCATAACTCCGGCCACCCCAAATCCCGCCAGAGCTACTGCTAACACAGCAGCAGCGCCAATTAAGAGAGGACTAAATATTATTAGCAACGGCGAACTTAAGACCAAAAGTGTAATTGAACTGAGAAAACTGAAACCCATTAGCCCCAAAATTGGGGCTTCAATTGCAATTCCAACCAGTGTTGCCCAAATCTTCGTCTTTCGGGTCGGATTTACCTCCATCAATTCCCTGTTTTCATCCATACTAATCTCCTTCCTTGGCACAGTATTTCCTAATTTTCGTTGAAAAGTTTGCAGTGGCAGAAAACTATAATGATGGATCTATTATGTGAAACAGGGCACGTGTCTGCTACATTTGTATACGTGGTGCATGGCAAGTTCAAATCGTGGCATAATTTTTCATTGCTTATCCACTGTAACAAAACGGTTACATATATTGGATAAACACGGGAGGCGAACAAGAAAGATAATATATTTCAAATACATATGAATCAACTTGAATACAGTGTATCTAATTTAAATAGAGAGACTCAGTTCACAAGTCTTCACCTCATCCAATGAGCTTGCCATTTCTACATCACAATGATCATCATCTTGTACCTTTCACACCTCAACTTTTACATCCCAAAGGTATAATTCTTCATCAGGAACTCTAAGATCAAAGGTGACTAATACGGATTCGTGGTAATCAAAATGTACTTGTTCATTGTCAACTTGTATTTGTTTAGGTTTGGTAGATGAATAAGCTCCAAATGTACCACATCCCCGAACTTTAATGGATACTAGTCCACTCTTTCCCTCTGTTTCATACTTCAACTCTTTGATTGCTCCACCTGAATTGAACATATTTACAAGACCAATCGGAGCAAATCTCGATCCTGTGGACATTTCGTTGATTGGAACAACTGTAAAGACTTCATATTCTCTCGCGTTTAGAGTAATTGGAATCGAGGCGTTTTTAGGAAGATTGATCAATTCTCCTGGCATTGGTTACAATCAGGTCAGCAAAATGTGCATTTTTTCAACCAGAAATGGCATAGAAGTGATTAAAACAGCTTACTTTGAAGATGAGAATAGAAAATGGCATCGCCAGTCCATCCATCATGAACAATCCTTGGCAAGTAATTGACATCATTAGCGCGAATGATCCCAGTTATCGTCCCTGGTTGACAATCGTGGATAAGATTCTTCTTGCCAACCTTGCACCATCCAGCTCCTTGACAGTTGAATACACCGATTACTCCGTTGAAATCGTTTAGATTCCAAATCTTCAAAAGACTGCATGTACATAAGTGAAATTAATGTACATTATGAAATATGTCACAATTGAAAATGATGGTAAAACCATCTGATCAAGCAATTACCTTATCCCATCTCTTGCTGGATCAGAAAACAAGCAGTCTCTAGTCGGCCTTCCAGGAAGTTTGGCACGTAATATGGAACCATCTGGAAGTACAAGCTTCTTTAAAAGATTAAAATCGTGCTGTCCGGGTTTGTCACTGCATGGCAATAGGCAGCGATGAGAAAACGTTAATGAAAACTCGACTGTACACCAATAACCAGCCGGTTTTAATGTATAAGCTCCACCTGACGTAAATAGCACAGCCTCCAACAGCTCGAGCTGCTCCGTGGTATTCAGCCATGGGATGCACACTCTAACATTTTACAAGCATTTCAGTCAGTTGAACATTTTTTTTGGTAAGTTGAAAAGTACACTAACAAACCGAGATTCATATCATCAACTCACATGGAACATATCCCAATCAGGCTGCATGAATTCACCGAGGAAAATGGTATTGTACGCCACTGATGCTATGTGAATTGTGTGTGATGCAGGATCTCGTGGCCAGAAATCATCCGATGCTCTAATAACAGCGGAACGCTTTGCACTACACAACGAAAGAGAAGTAAAACCGAATCAGAATATGGTAAGAGTGTCTAGTATCTCATTACAATAATTCTCTGTTTCTTAGAACTAATTCAGCTCAAAACAATCAAGAAAGAGAGGGAGAGCGAGACAAAATTACCTGAACAAGCTATCATTACTATGGCTCATGCATGAAATAATTCCATTATCAGGAAAATTTCGAGCAATAGATGCCTCTAATGCTTGATGATACTTTCTTGCGAGTTTTACTCTTCCACCGTGACCAGTTCCAAGTGTTTCAAGGATGTTTTGAACATCTACTTTAACTCCATCTATGCCCGCAGAAGCGAGGTATGAATGCAGTTCATTATAGAAGTTATAGACTTTCTCAGGGTTCACTAAACCAAGACCATTCTTTATCAAGCTATCCAAAGCATCATCAGGTTCCTGTGCATCAGCCCCAGGAGATGAAACTGGGAAAGATAACTTGGATTCATAGTGTTCCATCTCAGGGACCCCTGGTCTCACACCGCCCCAGTAACCAGCAAGTGCATGCCATACATACACATACCTAAATTGCATGGTCCAAAGAAGTAAATAGACTTGTGGAAAACTAGAAGAACAGCGGCGAAGATATTGAAGATTATTGAAGAACATACTTCAAATTGTGTTGGTCTTTGATATTGGTAACAACATGTTTAAGTCCCATTGCAGGATCATTAACCCTATGACCTTCCTTTCCATTTTTCTGAAACTTATGGTTCTCTTTGATATGAGTCAGCCTGTTTGCAAAGCTGAAAACGACCAAAGAATGATCAGAATATCAAAAACTGAGAGAGATTGCGACAACGAGGTCAATAAATGTGTTTGGTCTACTCACTTTGCATGGTTATCAGCAATGGATTCGATTCCATTGGGATCCATAGCCACTGATTGCCATCCATCATCAATGAGGACAAACTTGGGAGGAACACCTCCTTTCTCCAAACTACAAAAGACATAAAAGCTTAAGCACCCAATGCAATGCAGGAATTTAGAATGCTAATCAGTATCTCAAAATTAAAGTTGATTACCTCTCTAATCCTTGCTTCACTCCCTCTGAAGTAACAGTAGTATAGAAAGCATCCCACGTGCACCATCCGAACCAGTTCAACATGTCTGGCATCTGAATCATGACAAAAACATGCTGTTATATATATTCAGAAGCAATGATGTCAATGGAACTTGCGGAAATCAGAAGACATTCAAAATGTACCTTCTTTCTATCGCGGTGACAAAATGTTTGTAAGTGCCTCTCCACCGTCCTGCGTTTACAAAGTATTTCAATCATCAAAACCATTTCGAAAAGGGAAAAGGTCTATGGTACAGAACATAAAGACCAAAGTAGTTAGTTATACAATTGAGGAACATGGCAAATATTAGGGACATTATATTTTTGTACAGTTGATATAGCACTAGCTCGTCAAAAGGTTCTATACATCTGCCTTTTCTCAAGGCATTTCTTCGAAAAAACTCCCTTCTCCCCTATCACCATGTATTTGTTCTTGGGACGAGTTTATAGTTATACCGAATGCAGAGACATGAGATAGATTGAAGTTAGAACAAACACTAATACTGCATATATATGAGAGGGCAATGAGTTGAACATCTGAATAAGGAAATTGCAAGAGTGGAAACCATGAAAGAAAGGACTAAAAACCATACTTGACAGCATTAGTGATGACATCAAAAGGGTCCGGTCCAGCTGCTACGTAAACTAAATAGCTTCCCTCGAAATCTTGCACAGCAGGATCTCCTGCAACCAACCATCGATCACTATAAGCATCACGAAAATTGGTAACGACCATACCACAAGCTCCAAAATGTATCTATGGAGATTGTTCTAAAAGGAGAAGATCAAAATATCCATACCACTTTCCAGACATATCTCTAACTCGTCGTTTGAATTCCCTTGAAGAACAGCCCTAAAATCTCCCTCTAGAAGAGGCAAGAAAACAACATATAATGCTGGATTTTGCTGGTTGTCTTGATCAAAAGTTGAACCATCATTTCCCTCCACAATCAAAAATTGGGTCTCAAATGGTATATCTCGGCCAGATGTACCCATTCTCTGTGTCATCCACCATAGTTTGAACCGGAAACCACACATAAATCTCAATTCTCTGCAACCATCCAACACATAAATATTACAACCAAAAAATGCAACTTGTAATAACTCCAAAGATTCTCAATCAGTTAGTTCTTGTTTGGCCATAGATTTTAAAGTTGAAACTTGAAAATTGGATGTCTTCAAAGATGTGCTTGGACATGCATTTTACTTGGAAAGAATTTAAAGTTTTGTGAGTTGAAAACATTTGAAGATCAAAGCTTCAAAACCTGATCAAATTTCAGGGCCAAACCGATATTTGAAGATACTTGTTCAAAATATATGGTTAAACGCTAGCTTAGACTAAGAAAATGGAAAGCCTCTATGAAATTACAATATGATATCCTCTACAATCCATAAGTAAGCCATTCAGCAAGTAAATAACTTACTTGTAAAACCCACATGAAAATCAAAGAACCAAAAGTCAAAAATGCAATCTTTACAACAAAACATGCAATCTTTACAACCAAACACGTAACCTTTACAACAAAATATGTATCCTTGACAACAAATTATGTAACCTTGACAACAAAAAATGCAATCTTTACAACAAAAATGCAATCTTTACAACAAAAACTGCAATCTTTACAACAAAAAATGGAATCTTTACATTAGAACTCCAGACAATCTCAAACACTTACATTAAACACAGGGGATATCTTAAATGAAGTTAAAACATGGTGTACACCATTATCATCAAAAGACCCTTAGATACATTAAGAAAAATTCAAAAACTAAAATCAGGCAGAGAAAAGCACTAAGAAGAAGAAAAACATACTGAAGTTTGCCAATAGGGAAGACCCTATGACTACCAATTCTGTCTGAGTCAACACCAAGAAATGCCCCATTAGTGAAAGCTTCACCTGTTGGCTGAGTAACAATAATATTTTCATGAACATCTGTCAGAATGCTTTTCCCCAATACATTCAGCTTCCTTTCAGCTACACAAACTCCTGCTCCCACTGTCATTTTTTCCTTCTATAACCAAAAAAACAATAAAATTTACCCCAAAAAGAAAACACCCAAATGAAAAAAATATGATCTTTATCTTTCTAAAACCAAAAAAGAAAAAAAGAAAATAGCAAAAACCACTCAAATAAAGGTAACTCTTTTGTCTTCTTAAAACATTAAGAAAACAAAAAACTACCCAACCTCCCCCAAAAAAAACACTAAGAATAAGCAATGACAAGATCAAAACTTGAATGTGTAAAAATTTTCAAAGCTGAGAAGTCGAGAAAGAAAAGTTTAGGAGGTTAATATAATAATGGCCGAGTTTTATGCCTTTTATACTGACTTTTTAGGCTACGTTAGAATCGAATTAATTGGTTCCTTTTTAAATAAGTGTCGCTTATCAATTTATAATTTTTTTCAATTATATCTTTATATTATATTTATTAATTTTTAAAAAAAATTATGGAGTACTGCCAAATGGCAGGAGGGACCAATTGCTCAGTTCTGATCCAATCTGGATCTTCAATCATGAATCTTGAAGAAAAAAATGTTGGAAATTTTCCTATTTAATATTACTCACTTTTTTTCTAACTTTTCCTTTTTCTATGGCGGGAAGCAACAGAATGAACTGAAAATATCTTCCGAACAATTTACTTCCTCCGTTTAAAAAAATGATCTAGTTTGACTATACACAAAGTTTATGAAAATAAAGTAAAAATTTTGATGTCGAAATTGTAAATTAAAATTTTAAATATATTAAAATATCTTTTAATTTTACAACATTAACCATATCACGTGAAAAATTTAAAAAAATCACTCTTAACCAAAGAAGTAATTCATTTAATTGTTTTTGGGATATAGAGCCTTATCCTTCCATCTTGGTTGTCATGATTTTAAGCCAATAATTTTTTATCCTTCAATTTTTCATCTCGATCATGAGAAACACATGACCAAAAGAATTTATAAATAAATTTATCCAATTTTTTGTACTATTTAAATTTAGCTACTACTTTGTTTTTTAAAAAATATGTCTTGACATATTTTCTATACTACTAATTTATTATTGTTTTTTTTTTCTTTTCTTGCTTCAAATACTTTTTTTCTTTATTTCTATCTTAAATATATGTATATACAATCTATTCTTTTATGAATATTTTTTATTTTTTAAAAAATAATTAAAGAAAACGTGAAAAGTAAAAAAGAGAGAGAGAAATGAGGAGTCATGCAACAAATGTACGATGGAAAGAGGATACTTCTAATTATTGTCATGTGACTGATTGGATTTTGTGATTAATTTTCTTTGTTTTTGACTAATAATTCAATTTATATCATATCATATATATCGTAATGACTTGTATATGACGTGTTAATATTGAATATACAATCAAGCAAGTTGAATGAACAAAGAAACTGTAAAAGATGTGTTGTAGACACATCAACTTGATATACTTTTGACATAAACACGTCATTGACAGATACGATATTATCAAGGCGGAGCCATCTATTCGTTAAAGGATTCATCCGAATTTCTTTCACGATAAAATATACTATTTATACATAATTAAAATAATTTATTTATGTATATATATTATAAATATTAAACCCCTTTAACAAGCTTATATATCTATTGTTTCAAATTTTAAACTCCTTTTAAAATTGTTGAAGTAGATCTTAGACCTAACTCACACCCCAAAAGCTAGCTCAAAGGAAGGAAGATTGTCTAACCCCTATAAAGAGATCACTCATCCTATTAACCACTAATGTGGGACGCCCAGTGCTTAGCATCTAGTGCGTGGATAATTTTTCAGGGGCTCAACATTGGTGTGGACAATTTTTCAGAGGCTCAACATTGGGTGAGAGGGGGTCTGCTCTGATACCATATTGAAGTAGGTCTTAGGCCTAACTCACACTCCAAAAGCTAGCTCAAAAGCTAGCTCAAAGAAAGAAGAATTGTCTAAGCCTAACTCACACTCCAAAAGATAGCTCAAAGAAAAAAGGATTGTCTAAGCCTAACTCATACTCCAAAAGCTAGCTCAAAGAAAGAAGGATTACCTAAGCCTTATAAGGAGACCACCCATCTCATTAATTACCAATATGGAATTTTGTGTCTCAACAAAAATAAAATTTAACTCTGCCACAGAATATTACACTGCAACCATTAATCAAACATGACTTCTTCTAAACTCAAGTCGGTAGACATATTAATAAATTTATGAATTATTGAAATAATTTGAATTAGTATCATTTTGTGATATGGACTTTACAAAACTAACAACGAGAAACAATGAATATTGTGTTGGAAACTATGTGGGATCACATTAGAATCATCCGTTTTAGATGAATGATAGATAACTTATATATTAATATTAGGATCTATATAATCATGCTAAAATATATAAATACCTCTTGAACCGTGAGTAAATACTGCTAAAATATATAAATACCTTTTGGAGCGTGAGCAAATACCTTCAAGTGAGAGCAAATACGTGAGTAAATACTGCTAAAATATATAAATACCTTTTGAAGCGTGAACAAATATCTTCAAGTGAGAGCAAATACCTTCAAGTGATAGACTGTAGTTATGGGAGTGATCTCAAGTTCACAGTCTAACTCTCTCAAGAAATCCTAATTCAAACCTATTTACATGGATCTTTTCCTTGTCCAAATCTAAAATCGAAAACAATTATTCTCTTCTTTTTTTTTCTAGGAATAGAAGTTTAAGTTCTAGTTAAATATGAATATTGTAGGGACCACGTAATTAATTATTAAATCTTTCTATTATGGAAAAAAAATCAAATAATTCATTTACTAATAATTTAATTCAAAAATTGATTTTCTTCAGATCATTGTTTAACTTATTTCATGTGTCGAGTTCATAAATTCACTTGCAAGATTTTACACAATGATAACTTATAAGCTTCTCCAAAAAAAAAAGGCATATCGTCTGTTGACACTTAATTTTTATCCTCCTCAATACCAATTAATTATGGAGTTTTTAATTTTGACAAATTTGAAATAAATAGTTTTTAAAATATGGGAAATATTTTAAATAAATGCCTTTTATAAAAAAAAAGTGTTGTTTCGAAATTAATTTAATTCTTTTAAATTGATAATATTAAAAGCTCTTAAGTTAATTTGTATTAATTCATCGTAATTGGTTGAACTTGCAATCGAGTGGCTAAGTTTTAAATCAAAATACCCCTACCCTTGCACCCATTTTCAGCTTTCTTCTTGGACCAAATTCTGGCCCAAATCAAGTCAAGCCCCAGGCCAAATCCCCTTGACCTGGCCCACTTTCCCTTTTATTTTTTCAGCCAACATAATATATATATATATATAGCGTGTGGGTGTTCGTTATTTTCTCTTTCTTCTTCAATCCTTTCCTCTTCTCTCACGCGTGCAATCTCCTCTCCCCGACCTTCTTCTTCTTGTTAGTGTGTGGTTTGTTCGTTGTTAAGCCGTTCAGAGCGTCGCTATCATTTTGCTCACTGTTCTGTTCAAAAACGTTTCAATGTTCAGACCGTATCACAGTTTGTCTTTGATGATGGTTGTGTGTTCCTTTAGTTGTAGGGATAAATCCTGATGTTATATCAAAACGTCATCCTTTTTTTGTTCTTCTGTGTTTGTCTTTTTGTAACTGAACCTGTTATGTTGTGATGAATCAAATCATGACGTTGTTGTTAAGACATTTCTGGAACCGTGTTGTGATATTATCTTGAATTAGACGCTGATTTTGTGTTCTATGTCCGTTAATACTCTAGTCTGTTTCAAGACATTCGTTTTTCATGACTTATACGTTACCAGTCATATCTCAATACTAGTTTAAGTTTCTGATGAAAATAATTTCGAGTCCACGAGTCACTTATGCCTTTTCGTCTGTTTTAGTTCAAAAGACTGTTGTGGTATTTTAAAAAAACTCATCCCCTCCTTGATGTGAGTTTAAATTTGTGCTGAAATGATATCAAAATGATGAGCTTTCACTTAAAGGTTGTCTCTATTTGGTGCCTGTCTTAATCCTTCGGTAGCTGTGGTTGTTGTAG
>JAOTQJ010000099.1:23074741-23092414 GCA_025642045.1 Solanum sejunctum | reverse complement strand
TGACGTTGTTGTTAAGACATTTCTGGAACCGTGTTGTGATATTATCTTGAATTAGACGCTGATTTTGTGTTCTATGTGCGTTAATACTCTAGTCTGTTTTAAGACATTCGCTTTTCATGACTTATACGTTATCAGTCATATCTCAATACTAGTTTAAGTTTCTGATGAAAATAATTTCGAGTCCACGAGTCACTTATGCCTTTTCGTTTGTTTTAGTTCAAAAGACTATTGTGGTATTTTAAAAAAACTCATCCCCTCCTTGATGTGAGTTTAAATTTGTGCTGAAATGATATTAAAATGATGAGCTTTCACTTAAAGGTTGTCTCTATTTGGTGCCTGTCTTAATCCTTCGGTAGCTGTGGTTGTTGTAGTTCACAATACATGTTAGCTCTGAGTTCATAACTGTTGAATGTCCTCATTTTGTTGCTCTTATTAGTTCTCTGCCTTCATCTTCACATCTTAATTCAGTGTGGTAAATGCCCTATTGAGTTTAGATCAAGAAACATGCTTGCGTATTACTGCATATTGGTTGAGGGTGTTATAGTTGTCGTCTTTATTCACTGACAAGTTGTTAAGAATCAAAACTAATGTCGAAATGATTTTGTTTCTCAAATACATGTTGTGATGTTCAAACTTTACTCTGTTACGGTTCACTTTAAGGATCATTCTGTTTCTTTAAGATCCTGTTAGTTTGTTTTCTTGCGAACATGACTTACCCAGCATGCTAGTGAGGTCACCTGCTTTTGTTTCTGTCGAATTTTGCCTAGAATCTGAGTTCCTTAGTCATGAATGATAACATATTTGTCTTTATTATGCTGAAATTATTGACAAAGTGTTGGAAAGCATGTTCCTGTTCTCGGCTTTTATATTTTCTATTAAGAACTAACTACTATCAGTCTATGGTGCTATATTGCTTTTAAATGGATTTTAAGTTATGCTTAGCATATGTCAAGACTTGTGCTTTGAAACTAACTTCTTTCCAAGAGTCTAAATAAGGATTAAAGTGACTCTTGCTTTTTCAGAAACATGCTATAATCCTGTCTGAAAAACATTGCTTGAAAGTTATTTTGGTCGGCTTTGCATTTGAATACAGTTTTCGCTTCTTTGTTGTTTGAACTCTATTTTCTTTTGTTCTTTGAAACGCCTAATAAGCATTTTCAACTTTATTACGCTTCATTTCATCATCCAGACTTGTTTAGTTTGTTAGAAGTTTGCTTAGTTTTGACATTCACTAGGTTTAATTTGTTTCTAGTCTAAATTTTACTTATTGTTATAGTTATTCTCTGTGTTAGTTTTAATTCTTGATACTTTCTTCCTTGCACGATCATTATCAATATTTTAAGTTTAGTCAAATTCTTTTAAGTTTAATCAATTTTTTTTCAAAAGTAATTAATTTCTTTCAAGTTTAGTCAATTCTTTCAAATTTAGTCAACATTTTCAAATTTAGTCAAGTCTTTTAAAATTAGTCAACTTTTAAACTAGTCAACTTTTTCAAAGTCAAACAAATCTTTAAAAAAATCATTAAATTTCCTAATCTTCGGTCAACCGCATGTTAGCGGTCATTTTGAGTGATTAAGTTCTTCTCAAAGTGGAAATTGAACCCGAACCCTTCCTTTGGTGTATTTTAAAAGATTTTTCTGTTAACTCTTTTAAAATATTTTTGAGTTTCCTAATTATCCTTAAAATTAGGTGACGACTTTTTCAAATTTCGAGAATTTAATTTGTACTCAAATTAGTTAAGTATTAAATCAGATTTTTGAAATTCAAAGTCATTTTTTCAAATTAACATTGTCAATCTCTATATCAAGACATGAATTTCATCAACTAACTTATTGTTTTGCAAATATATATTATTATTATTATCCAATTTATCAAGCATATTGGTTATTATTTCAAAAAATTCATGAACTAATACACATATTTCTATTTTGTGACTTGAAAACTCAAAGAAAAAAAGTGAAATTTTTAGTATTTTTAGCTTGAAAACATGAAATAAGAAGTTAGAAGACCTTTAATTTCGAAAAAATTGTTTATGTTGTAGTAGGGGTTATAATATGGAATTATCTATCATCTTAGTAAGATTTGGGTAGGTAAAGCTACTATCTATTATTAAACGTATTTTAATTCGATTCTTCTTAGCATATTAGGATATTAGCTCATTTATTTATTAATTCAATTTATTTTAATTTTTCTATTTTTGACACTTTCTTGAATAACAATCATTGTCCGATTATTGATGTTAAATGAATCTCACCTCCATTATTTGTTTCCCTTAAATAATCCCACAATTAATGATGATGACACATGCAATCATGTTAAGTAGATCGTCTACTTGCAATATTAACTTAATTTTTTCTCTTCACGTGAATATCAACTTTATATTCAAGCATTTTGTAATATAAATTTTTTTAAAAAAATATATTTGTCTGATTTTAATTTAATATAAAAAATTTTTTATAAAAATTAAATTTTGTGGTCAAGAAAGAATCTAGAGGTATATATATGTATATAGATTTTGAATTCGTTAAACACAAGAATAAAAGTTGGGTTAGTAATTTTACTTATCTTGAGATTGATTTTGAGTTTAAATCTTAAATATTGTAAGTCATGTAGATATTAAATCTGTGGTTTTAGACGTGTATATGGAAAGTTGAAATTAAAAAGTTGTTAAAAAAGAACATAGATATTCTCTTTTTTAATAAACTAAAAGAAAAAAAAGATAAACAAACTGAAATGGCGCAAGAAAGTAATATGAGTATTTTAGAACACAATCTTCAACTTTTATAAATATAAAATTATAATTTTTTTTGTCTAATATATACACAATTTTAAAGTTATGTTCTTCGATGTACTGAAGTTTTATGACCTCTGCATTATACATCAAATTGAGAAACTAAACTTAAAAAAAAAAAAAGACATCAATATTAAATCAAAAAATTAAATTAATTTAATCTAATTTAATTTTTGATATTTATGTCCACCGCTAATCTCTATATGACAAACCACGTTCTTAATGGCCAAAAGTTCATACAACACGCCAAACAATCATTACTCTCTTAAAATAGAAGGGTCTTATAAATATGTCATACGATAATTAAAAATTGAAAGATCTTCCCTTCTGTTGTTCACCAAATAATTTGATGAAACTTTTAGTGTATCAAACTTGCTTAATAATTATTTAATTTTCTATAATTTAAAATTTTAGATAATTTAAATAATAAAATTTTATGGCTAATAATCTTAGAAAAATATATGTGGCTAATAATCCTTCAGTCCTAACTCCTGTCCTTTATATAATAGAGCAAAAGGATAAACCTTACTCATAATTTGTCAAAACATATTGACATTTCTCAAGGCTTTGAAGGCTATTACTTTTTTCAATGGCTGCATCTTTTGCAAAAAGGTAACATGTTCCTTTGATGTAATGTTTTAAATACACTCACTTTATTATTTTATATTTATTATCTTCTGCTTTTCGAGTTGATATCTTTTATTTGAGGTTTTCCGAAAACAGTCTCTAGGTAATAGTAAGGTCCTGATATATTTTATACTCTGCAAATTTTACTTGTAAGTATGTTATTATTATTGTTTTGACTTTGTTCTTTCAACTTGCTTTGAATATGAATTTCAGGGAAAATCAAGATATATACCCAATCATGCTTTTTGTCCATAGTAATTTTATGAGTTTGTGGATTGACAACAAATAATTTTTTTAAGAAAATGGGTGAAATATACTTTTCTACTTTCACTTACTGTTTAGTTTTTTTTTTTGTTATAGTTGCTAAAAGAGGTATATATAGATCAGATTCTTTAAATTTTTTTAAATATCAAATGAAATTATCTGTAAGTCAAATTAAACTATTAGTTGAATTTTTCCTTTTTTTGATTTGATTCAAATTACTATTTGATACGATTTTGATTCGATTTTGTTCACTCCTCATTCCTACACTTAACAAATGTATCCTTAATTTGACAGTTCCCTTCAAACCAACCTCAATTGCCCAATCTAAGTCATATACTCCTTCCGTCCCATTTTATGTGGCACCCTTTGATTTGGCACGATATTTAAGAAAAAAATAAGACTTTTGAAACTTATAGTCTAAAATCATTCTGAGAAATTTATGTGGTTGAGATTCATTTCATTAAGGGTAAAAGAAAAATTTTAGAGTCAAATTGTTTCCAATTAAAGTAAGGTGACATTCTTTTTGGACCAACAAGGAAAGGGTGTCACATAAAATGAGACAGAGGGAGTAACTGATTGTAGATCATGAGTTTCCACACGTATCAATGTAACTTATTTTAACTATATATATATACACACACCATATGAAGTTAATGCTAAGAAAAGTTAATTGTTTCTTGTGACTAGCCTAAACTTGGCACGAATTATTATTTTCATGTCCAAACTATTGATAGTGATAAACACACCCTCTATTTGACTAACTGAAGTTAAATACATGTCTGATCTTGTAACAAGAGTGAAATACACCCCTTAATTTTTGTCAAGTTAAGGGGTATTTTTAACATTGTGATAGTTCAGGGACTGTATTTTAGTTTAGTTAGTCAAGTAGAGGATTGTTTTAAGATTATCAATAGTTCGAAGATGAAAATAATAACTTGCGGCAAGTTCAAGAATGTTTTTACTAGTTTTCTCTTAAAATAATATTCACAGTCATCATATTACTTTAGGTTGGAAGGTAAAGTTGCAATTATAACTGGTGCTGCTTGTGGCATTGGTGAAGCTGCTGCAAGACATTTCTGTAAACATGGAGCTAAAGTGATTATTGCAGACATTCAAGATGACTTAGCTCAAAAAGTTTGTGAAAATTCAGATCCATCATCAATCTCCTTTGTGCATTGCGACGTTACAAAAGAAGACGACTTAAAAAGTGTGGTGAACACTGCAATGGCCAAGTATGGCAAGCTTGATATCATGTACAACAATGTTGGTATTGTTGATGCAATGAAATCCAGCATTATTGATAATGAAAAATCTGAATTCGAGAAAATCATCAGCGTTAACCTCATAGGTAATATGGAATAACTGCACGTCTTTCTCTTATGTTATGGATGAAGGATAAAGTTGGAAACAGTCTCTTGCAAAAATGCAAGGTAAGGTTGTCTGTTAAAAATACAAGTTTTTTCTTCAGGTACATTTCTTGGGATTAAACAAGCAGCTCGAGTAATGATCCCTCGCGGTCAAGGTAGCATAATTTCTACTACAAGTGTATGTGCATCGATAGGAGGGGTTTGTTCTCATGCATACACGAGTTCAAAGCATGGCGTGTTAGGACTTACGCGAAACGTTGCAGTTGATCTAGGACGCTATGGCATTCGTGTGAATTGTGTGTCACCATATGTTGTTCTTACATCAACAGCTTTAGGTACCTTAAAAGACATGGGTAAGGAAGCTTCAGATGTTTATTCTACCTTAAATGGTGCTACACTTACTCCCAATGATGTGGCTGAAACTGCTCTTTTTCTGGCAAGCGATGAGTCCAAGTATATTAATGGCCAAGATTTTATTGTTGATGGAGGATTCACTGTTGAGAATTTAGGTTTTTCAATGTTCAAGCAATTATACCTCACACTCCAAAAGTGAGAAGGATTGTCTAAGCTTTATAAAGAGTTCACCCGTCTTATTAATCACTAATGTATGACTTCTGTCATTATTCAACACGTTTGAGAGAACATTGAAAAGATTTTCTAAATAATGAATGTATAGTCTTATTCTTGAAGTTCATTGAAAATTACTAACATTTTTAGTCTCTGGTAAACTTTTTATTTATTTCTATACAATATATAATGCTCATGGACTTTGCACAAATAAGTTGGACAATTCAATGCCAAAGCCTTCTAATGACTTTATTAGGCTCATAGATACAAAAAAAAAAAAGCCCATCCACCAAACATGGGCTCAACTTGCCATATAGATATACCGTAAGTAAGCAAATATATGTTAGTTATTGGCTAATATAACTATAATTTGAATTAATTATAAATCGCTACAGACATCTGATTATAATTACAGTTTGTCCTTTGTATAATTCATGTGATTTATACAAAAGTTGTACGCGATTATACAAAGTTGTGCACGAATTAAATATTATGAATTATATAGTGAATTATACAAATGTTGAGCAAATTATATAAACGTTGTTATACTATAGTTACAAAATGTAATTATCTAAATTATAATTATATAGCATAATTAAGATACTTTCGAATAGTTATATGCCAAAATTTCTCCATGTATAATGATTTGAATCATAAAATATCTCATATGTTATGATTTTCATCAAAAAAAAAAAAGAAAAAGAGAGAGAGAGATAATAAATAGAATAATTTCAGTAAGACATGTCAATTATAACAATCAAAAACTAGCAAAAATTTCAAATGTATTTATTATTATTATAATTATAAAATAGAGAAATGTGATGCATAACGTTATTTAATTAAAGAAACTTTTAAAAAGTGATCAATTCTAAATTGATGGAAAAATATTAGATAAAGATTGAAGTAATGGTAGAGCACAACTGTTGTTGACACATTATATAATTCATTATTGCAATTTTGGTCGTTTTACACGAATTATTTACTATACTTAAGAGTTTAATAATCATTTTGGGTTTCTAGAAGATATAATATATGTGGATACCATATCTATTCTTTTATCAATTACTAATGATTTTAAGTTCAAGTCTTAATCATAAAATTAATTATAAAATTATATTTATTAAAACACGTTTTACTTCTACAATAAATTTTTTTAATATAAAATTTACAGCAATAATCAATGAAGAATAGTGACATTTCTCCAAATTTGTGTAGTGAAAGGAAAGTGCTTATAAAAAGCTTCTAGAAGAATTGCCACATCATAGAGCTTTGAGACCACAGTTTTGTTGTGATCCAAATTCGCGGAACGATTTTACAATTTGAAGTTCAGAAATATATATATTATTTTTAAATATAAATTTATAATAAAATAATTATAAATATATAAGAAAACTTTAAAATTTATACATATAATTCTAATTCTAATAAAAATTATTAAATTCACATGAATACATAATCAAAATGATAAATCTACCCCTATTTAGGAAACAAACGGACTTGTACGGCAAGTATTAGAGGAATATGATATAAGTTTTACGGTCCACCTTTTACCACTTTACTCGTAGTGTTACTAAAGTTACACTATCCTAAGATAACCAATGAATTTCTTCATTTTTTGTCTAGATTCGATTAGTTTAAATTTATATTAAAAAAACTTTTATTTATAAGTAAAATAATATTTTTTATTTTAATTTATATAATATTTTTTTATCTGTTTTACAAAGAATATCACATATTTTAATTAGAAATAATTTATTTTTAAATTATTTTTTATTTTTAATAAAATAATTTTCAACTGAAAAATTTTAAATTTTTTTTCTTAAATAATATGTCAAATAAAATTATGTATGATTCAGGTAAACTCATTACTTTCGCTCCGCCTAACTCAATTCCACTTAACCTACTTATTTATGAATTCAACTTAAATTTAATAGACTCATTCATTTGACACCTCTAATTTTGCGATATTCATCCTGACGCTAACGAATGGATAACAAGGAAAAAATGCATAGTCAGCACACAGTCTTCTAAGTTCCAACTGTAAACCGAGAGAAAAAACGGTGGGTGCTTAAAGATTATCTCTCAAACTTCCCATTCTCTTTATATTAAAACCTCTTAAATTATAACTATTATTCACAACTTGCATCTCACTCCATTTTGTGCTAAAATCATTTTTCCGATGGTGAAATCTCTAACTCTACCGGCCGGAAAATCCTTCCCCTTTTCTCTTCACGACACTTCCTCTTCCACCGCCGGTTTCAGATCCGACCGCCATGTCACATTTCTCCGAAGGAATAACCGGAGAGGATCGGTATATGCCGCCGCCGTTGCGGAGGCATTGCCGGTGTTGGAGAGGAGAACGCCGGAGTCTCTCTACGATGTGCTAAGGATAAGAGCAAATGCGTCAACGAAAGAGATTAAAGCAGCTTACCGGAATTTAGCTAAGCTATATCATCCGGACGCTGCATCTTCCGACGGACGGCAGTTCATTGAGATCCATGAAGCGTATGCCACATTATCAGATCCTGTTTCTAGGGATCTCTACGACCTCAAGTTAAACTTGAGTTCCGGCCGACGAGGTTTTCGGAGCTCCGACGATGGTATTCGTATGAATGGGTCTGACTTTTACCCGACCCGAAGATGGGAAACGGATCAATGTTGGTGATGTCAGCTTATTAGGGACCCACATTGCCGCGTTAACACTGTATATATATATGGCATTTTCTTAGTAGTTTGAGATTAATCTATATATTATGCATTTTTTTAAAGTTTTTGTTTCCATTTTTGCTCAGCCAATGGAAATTCATTTATTTAAAAAGAATGTCTCCTTTTATTCATTCTTATAAAAAAAAAAAAAAAAGATAAATCACGATAGTCATGTATTACTATTTGACTTGATATAAAATTTATAACAATAATATATTTAGTGAAAATTTTATCAGTGGAGTTTGGACAAGAAAAATATACGCAGATCTTACCACTATCTCATAGAAATAATGAAGTGTTTTTGAAAAATCCTCATCTAAAAAAAGTTATCTCAAAAAGTAAAAAATACTAGATATAAAATAATTAGAATAGACAATAAATGAAAATATATAATGACAGTAAAAGTAAATGACAATAATCACACAATATATAACGATATGATTACTAACCTACTATATTCCAAGGCTTAATATCATTCTATCCCTATAAATCTTCTAATATTCTACCTTAATACGCGATATTCACTCTTTCCTTGACAGAAAAGAAAAATAAAAATTTGCGATCTATCATTCTTTTAAGATCAATGCAAATTTACCAAACTATAAGACAAAAACATTCATACAGGTAATATTTACTAGTACAAAATTGATCTGGTGGAAGACACGAGGGTTATAATTTCACATAAGGCGTAATGAATTAAAATTCTAATTAATGGATCAGGTTTTACTTAATTGAGGCAATTTTTAATTTTTTAAAAAATTTTTTAATTTTTTTGGAGATAGTGGTAAAGCATAACTATTAAGAAGACATGAGATAATTCGTTCATTATTATTAATTTTGTGATTTATGAAATGGATTAAGAAAAAGGTTTCTAGAAGCCTTATCTTATGGTTGAATGATATTATAATTCAAAGTTTTTATTTATAGTGCATGAAGATATATCCTACTTTCAACAACAACAAAGACTTTTTTCTTTAAAAAGAAAATGAAGTGAACGTCAACAGTTCAATTAATGGACAAGGATAGTGACTTTTCTCCAATTTTATATACCCCACAAAAAAGACATTACATTTAGTGTTGAAAGTTTTCAAAGTGATAATAAATGATTCAAAATTGGTTGGAGTCCAAAATGGTCATTCAAATCTTATCTTAGCTTAATTAAAAGTTGTAGTTTTGACAAGTTTTAGTCATTTGAGAGTCTGAGTAATAGTATTCAATTATTACGTGAAGAGAAAATTATTTTTTGACCTAATTTTAGAAGAAAAAATATTTGAGTTGATCGAATTTTATTATTTTGACACACTTGACTTCTTTAAACTACTATTTTGACACATTATTTTCTTTTATACACATATCAAAGCATATCCACCCCTCATATTAGACTAGACCAGAGAGTATAATAGTAAATACCAACACTAGTTGGTCTTGTACGCCAAGCATTGGAGAAAATCCATAATTATACCACTTCTAACAACATACGATTGACATATTACATCTACTACTATAACTCTCAATCTTCACATTAAAATATGTAGTCCACTGTATCGATTGGATTGTTCTTTTCTTAATAAAAAATTTTAAGTTTGAGTTCTAATATGAAAAATATCTTTTGAGGGAAGTCTTTTTTTCAAATGAATTGTATGCAGCACAAATATAACTAGTTGATTTTTTAACAATAATACCATATTCAGTGAAATTCTACAAATAAAATCTAAAAAAGATAAAAAATGCTAGTCAGATTGGAAAGCGTACCAAAAAACTCAATCTTCTAGAAGGTTAAAAAACAAAGAGCATAAAAATAAAATGCCTCGTCAGCACACAGTCTTTCATTTTCCAACTGTATTTCTTAAAAAATTC
This sequence comes from Solanum sejunctum, assembly GCA_025642045.1. Lineage (NCBI taxonomy): Eukaryota > Viridiplantae > Streptophyta > Magnoliopsida > Solanales > Solanaceae > Solanum > Solanum sejunctum. The sequence continues at coordinate 23,082,235 of JAOTQJ010000099.1, read as the reverse complement.
GGTGGGTATGCCCGCCGTCCTCCGTTTAAAGATTCTCCCTTTTTAGACTTCTGGTTTTATATAAAAACCTTTCTCAACTTCTCTTTTATCCTAAAAAATTGAAATGGTTCAATCCCTAACCCTAATTACGCCAATTTCCTTCCCATTTTCCGTTCAAAAATCATCCTATTCCACCGCCCTGCCGGTCGGATCCAACCACCGCAGTTTGTTCGCCGGGAAGAGTACTCGGAGGGCGATGATATGTGCATCTGCCGTTGCCGAGGCTCCTCCGATGATGGAGAGAAGATCGGTGAGTTTATACGAGGTGTTACGAGTTAAAACAGATGCATCACCGAAAGAGATTAAAGCTGCGTACCGGAATTTAGCGAAATTGTATCATCCTGACGCTGCAACTCAACCGGAGGAATCTGCCGACGGGCGGAATTTCATCGAGATACATGATGCTTATGCAACGCTCTCCGATCCTTCATCTAGAGCTTTATACGATCTCAAGCTGAGCGTAGGCTCCCGGCGGCGAGGTTTTGCCCGTTCGGTTGATGGATTTCGGATTTACCCGACCCGGAGATGGGAGACGGATCAATGCTGGTGATACTTTCTCTGCCCTCGCACATTTAGATAGAGATTTAATTTAGTGTACATACTACATACTGCATTTCTTTGTTCCTTTTTCTGCTCTGCTTGTAATTGAGCCAATTGGCGAAAATGAAAAAAAGAGAAAGAAAATCTTCTTTTTTGAGGAACAGATACTCGTTTCACAAATTTTCTGCTAAATTAGTTTGAATTTAAAATTCGAAACTTGCGCACTGAAAATTCAGAAGAATGACATTTTTGAGTTCCCACTTGAAATGAAATTGCAGTATAAATAGAGAAACAATGTACAAGCACAAAATTTGTGTAATGTTCATCATCCAAAAACACCAACTCTACAACTTGAAAGTTTTTTTTTCTTTTTGCTAAAAGTCTCTACAATTTAAAAATTCGGCCAAAATGATTACAGATAATGGGAGGTAGGTGTACACTGTACACTTCGATTCTCCGATACGACTTGAAGCCTTTCCATGAAGATACTCTGGGGCTTTTTGGATGTTCACCAAACACAATCATTACTCTTGACATTATCATTTAATGGTCATCAGCATTGAATTGATAACATGGCAAATAAGCCGAATGTTTGAAGCTTCAGTAGGAGAAATGTTAGCAACACTTTTGCGATGTTGTAATGTCTGATATACTTGCTCGAAGATGGGCCGAACATGCACTATGATCATTGGGTCACTTGGATTTATGGCAGATAGCACATCCCTCATCCAGTTGAGTTTTTGGCCTGTCTCGGTGTTAATATCACACGACAACTGCTGCAGAAGTGAAAGGAGTACTCCTTGGCTCAAAGAGAGAGGATGTGAGGACAAAATCCCAGGCAAATCAACCTGACATAAGACACCGCGAAACGATCAAGACCAGACCACAGAATGCCATCATCACATTGTTAAACAAATGTCGATGTAAACAGCATACCTGAGAGCATAACCATGACACAATTGATACATCACTCCTTTGTAATGCTGCAGTGAATGCTTCCCCATACTTGTGCTCCCCTAACAGTCTAGATAACTCTTTGGTTGGATCTGGAGGTGTCTCAATCTATATTGAAGACATAAAAACATGATGGTATCAAAGTAAGACAGAAAAAAGAGGGTCATAGCAAAGTATCAGTAGCAAATTCTTAATAACTCTTTGCTTCACTTATGGTATAGGAAGAACCTTTTCATGCAGCAATGATCCATTATTCATGTGGCTAACCAGTGGATTTGCTGATTGGGAATTTGCTCCAGAAACTACAAGAGCAAGCAACTGTCTCTGACTATCAGCAAACTCTCCGCTCAATGTCTGGGTCATTGCCGACGCAGAATTGATGGCATCCTGAAAATTGAGTCTAATAAGCATCTAATTCCAAGGAGGATGTGATCCCAGTCACTTCCGAAATACATCCATAAATTAATTATCTCAAGAGCCTCTATGTTATCACATCAACACATTCACCAGGTATGGAAGCACCGAGGGAGAAAACAAGAGTGAAAGAAATATAGCTTCCACATGAACAAAGACAGAATTAATTATCTGTTGGGGGAAAAAATTGCTCTACACATAACAATGATACCACACACCCCTTCACATTTTGGGAAAATAATTTTAACTACGCACAACTATCAATATGAGAGGAACAAGTGATTTGTCTTGTTTCCGAAATATGAGGTATAATAAGTTCGGTGTTGTGTTTTTGGAAATATAATGATGAAAAAGTTGTATTTAGAAATGAGGATAGTCAAACAAGCTGCATAATTGTCGTTGTTTAGATAAAGTAAGAACAGAAAAGGCACAGTTCAACAAAAGATCAGCAAGAAAACAAAAGGATAAATCAAAATATAAAGGTCCATACTCGTAGAGCAAGTGCCAATGGCGTATGCACGGACTCAAACTGTTTTTGTGCAGCAACTGTGTGGTCAGAAATCCCTTTCTGAAATGTTGAATCTACTTGCTCAAACATTGCCTTGCATGACATCTCGAAGGCAGGGATCACTGAGACTTCCAAAGTAGATTTCAGTGTTTCCTGCATGACAGTTTCAATGCCATCAGAAAAGAAACATCTGACACTTATTTAAGGCGTACAGTATCCACCTGAAGTAAGGTGGGCATCAGGAAGGGAAGCAAGTTGAGAGGATCATGAAGTTGCACTCCTTGTGCCATATAATAGAAAACAAGATTAACTAGAAATCCAGCATTGTAAACCATACATTAAGGAAAAAACATGAGCACGACATCACGAAAAACATGTTTTTGAACCCACAATAGTGGCATTGCTCAATAAGAAACTTTCAGCTCACCTGAAGAGCTTGCTTCCCAGAGGTTTGAAATTGTGCTTGGATTTGTCTAGCTACAGTAGCTTCAAGTTTGGAGTTTACTGCTTTTTCTAGTTGGTTCACTGCCTTGTCACCAACTCCTTTCTGCACCATAACATTCAGTCACGACACAAGCAAATCAAGAAAAGAAAAGGTTCAGATTTTCAAAATAATAACCTGGAATGCCTCTGAAATTGCAGCTGATATAGTTTTCTCAATAGTAGGGGTAATACTTCGTGCCACAGCCTGTCCAACAGCTGCTAGTTCTTTCTTCATTAATTTTTCCATCATACCTGGCATGTCCTTGCTTAAGAAGTTAGAGATCAAATTTGTTATTTGTTGTGTACGATCACGGAGAGACTTATCCTGTTTTGCACTCTCTTCTTGTAAACGAGCCCATAAAGCATCAGAATTAGCCTTAACAGATTTTTCCATGCTCCGTCCCAAGGCAGCTTCAAGTCGCTTTCCTTCCTTGGTCACTTCCTTGGTCACTGGAGCAGCAACCATCATTTCCATCTGCTTCTGCGTTTCTTTTTGCATAGACAGAACCTACACGGAATAGAAAACAGAGAAAAAAAGAAAACACATAAGAATAAGATGTGGAAGAACATAACTACCGAGTTTCTTTCGTTTGTTTCGTTTAGTAATGTAATCAAATGAATAGAACTGCAGGAAGTTGAAATGTCAGCATCTTTTAACATATATTCAGTAGTGTGCTGAAGACACAGTTCAATGATGTAATGAAGTGCTCTTCCCACACAGAGAAGCATATAAAAGAAAATCAGCTACCACCACTTGAGAAGTTGAAGAGTTCCATAATAAGAATTCTGATAGTAGTAGACCCACAAGATGAAACATAAAAACACCAAAATTACGGAATTTGAAAAAATTGTCTTAACAGATTTCAGAAGGATAATCAGCCAGGCTAAGCTATGTTGCAGAAAGGAAGCTAGAGGTGGCATATCAAGCAACGAAAAGAACAGAGATCACCACTCATGAATGATAGAATGATGAAAGCAACTATTATAATTACATGGAACAACCTAAAAGCTAATGCACGAATAGTGATGATATGTCAAAACTAAGTACAAACAAAGATGATTAAAATTAAAACAAAAAAATTGAATAAAACAAGTACAATTAAAAAGGCATAACAAAATGAGAGAGCACTAAACTAAATATATATAAATACATATGCTCTCAGAACCAAAAGCAAGCACCTGATTCAGCATCTCACGCATGGACGAAATTTGTGAGGAAGCAGTTTCCATGGAGTGGGTACTTGAGTTGACAACAACAGCCTCATTTGGAGAATCCATTGAATTAAAAGCACTTGGCGATGATGATGGACCAGACACTTGAGAATTTTTCCCCTTCTGCTTTTTCCCTTTTCCACTGGGAGCTGGAGGTTGATGAACAGTGACCGACATCTTTGGATCCAAATCTTTTTCAGAGATGTCCTTTGCAGAGTCATTATTTTCCTCTGGCGTAACTGAAGATTGAGATGGTCCCTCACTTCCACCAACCCCATCAAACTTCCTAGATTCCTGTACAGTATAGGTCTCAGGAGATAAGGCACGACATTCTCGAGCCATTTCTAATCCAAGATCAGATACTTGGGAGCAAAAAACCTTCTCCTTGTTTTCTGACACGAACGAATGAAGGTCTTGAGAACCAATATCAGTTTTTTGATTGAATTTTCCTTCACCACCAGCTTTAACCTCCATCTCTGCATTGCGGGTGCCATTTTTAGTTACAGCATCCTGAATATTCACTTCTGACTCACTTTTCTGCTCATTAACAATGCCAACCTCAGAGGATGATCTAGCCATCAATATCTCTGAAGGAGTCACCAAATGAGTTGGGTGCTTGAACTTTACAGGATAACTGATACCAGAGGGAACATCATCCTGTGACATTTTATGTTCATCATCCAAAGAAGCAACTTCTGACAAGTTTGAGGGTGCACCATCCTTTTGCAAATCAACTGGATATTCAACAACTTTTTGATTTCCAACTTGGTCGCTATCAGAGGTGTCTGCCCCCAAGCTGTTTGACGGACCTCTAACACCAGATAGTTTTTGAGACAATTTAGGACTCAAAGGAGGAGGAGGTGATGCACTAGGGGCAATGTCACTATCACTAGTTACACTGGGCAAAGCAGACGATTTAGTTTCTAGAATGGAGGAAGCAAATTCTTGAGAGGTGGTGGATTCAGTAGGTGCAGTACTTGTAGGATGTCTAGCTGTTGGCGAAATCTCAGAGCCAATTTCATGTACTGATGATTTTGGTGCTGAACTAGATAAAGGAAACTCCTGCTGTTTACTTCCAGGGGGATCAACAGCAGCCGATCCTTCAATACTGGCAGGCGAAACACCAGATTCTGTCCTTTCGAAAACCACACTCTCTGTTGGAGGTGGTAAGCATTGGGACAAGTCCAAGGCATATTGCTGAATGGCCTGCGTCTGTACACAATACACCTGCACAACCTGTTCACCATGGGGCCATAGGTCACTTGTCCCAGTGAAACTCAAAATTGGCATGGTAACCGTAAATCCTGCTATGTAATCCATGCGGGTAGACTCTGGGTTCGGACCATACTCTAGATGCACAGCATATATAGCATTTTTTTTTGCATTAGCTAGTAGGAGCAGACCTGCTTGAGACAAGGCTACAACTTGGTTAAAAAATGCCTCCTCAGCGTTAGCCTCAGCTGAACTCTTCAATTCCAGTGTTTGTGTACAGCGCCATGACTCAGCATCACTGGGAAGCAACCAGCCTTCATCACTCGCTGATGCCCATATCTTTATTTCCCGATTAAGAGGACCCTGAAAACCTTTAAAAGGTCAACTAAAGCTCAAGAATCAACAAGAGGCAAACTCATGGAGAAGAAAAAAAAAGTTGTGACTCACATTCTGAACAAAGAATAACTGGTCTCTGAAAATATGACATCTATTTATTTATTTTAATTGATAAGTCATAGACTGACATTTGAGAAACAGATTCGAGTGAATTAGCTTGGACAGTAGTAAATGAAATCCAGGACTGACGTTCTCTAAAAAGCAAAACCAACTACTCCGTGGAAACAGTTGATTCAGACCAAAAACAGTCAGCACAGGATGCAGTGGTACATACCCCAGTGATGAGTACGATGTGGTCTGGACGGTGTGGGGCAGCCAAGAAGGTAACGGAACTAACAGGATGACCATCATGAGGCCTGAGAACTGCAATCGGAAGAGGCTTCCGGTCTTCCCATATCTTTATCTGGATAACACAATAAAATCCACAGGCATCTGTCAATACAGAGGAAACAAACTTTTCCAACTAGCCATGCTATATATCAACATTTTACAATCAAGATCAGACTTAATTGTAGTTTCATTTCAGAATCTTAAAACGGGTACAAAAGGTAAAAGATAATGAATTCGTACAAACCAAGGAACCATACAAGTACAGTCAAAAGTAAACAAATCATAAACTGAAAATTTTCACATTCTATTCTTACCAACTTCTTGAAATTGGGAGTTAATTTTTCAAAAAGATATATACGCTCCCACTCAACAAATACAAACAACTCAAACTCTGAAAGTTCAGCTAATAACAAGTAGTGGTCGAAGTTTTTTGGTTAGCTTATCATTTTCATAACAAAAATCATGTCGAGTGATATGAACCATTAGATAAAGATTACGTCAAGGACACCTACATCAAACAGTTCTTTTTAAAGAAGAACTGAAAAAAGGACATTGGACAAATAACTAAATTACAAAATAAATCAGAACTCTCACGAACCGTGCCATCCACTGAAGCAGATACCAAACGAGTGGTCATCCACTGGCACATTGATAAATCAGTCACTTCTCCATCATGGTTACCAATAAGTTGTACCCCATCAACCAACTTGTCAACAGGACACCTGATTGGTTCATCAGCTGAAAATACTGCACCTTTTCCCACTTTCGTGGTATCAATTTTCAAAACGCGTTTCCCGATTCCAACCACAAGAATTTCCTATTGAGGAGAACATATGAAAAGTTAAGCACAATGTCAACAGAAGAAAAGGATACCCAAAAAGAGAGATAGGTAGCTACTTGTTTATGACAATGCCAGCAAACACGTGGGTGAACAGATTCCCCTTCACCGACAATGTGAAGAGCGATGACAATCCTTCCTGTAATTTGAGGCTTTTCTTCTTCATCTGGTCCTTCAGCAATTTTCCATATATAAACCCGGCCATCAACACTCGCACTGAGACAAAACGAAGTTAGAAACATAAAATACTTACTACATAAGTATGATAAAATACAGAAGAGCAGAGGCTACCTAGCCAAGAGATGAACATCCTCTGCAAAGAAAGCCATATCTGTGACCCTCTGAAATTAGAACAGAACTTTCAAACGACTACAATCATGGATTTTATCAGCAAAGGACAGAGTAGATTATAATTGTCGGTTTTTCATACTTCTAACAAAATCAATAATTCCTCTTTATACCACACAAGACTCCAAATCAACATTTTATACATTAATCAATCAACAAAAAATAATGATGCCCGGAAGTCATCAACAAGAATCCTTTGTCCGATCAAAAGTCAAGGACA
>JAOTQJ010000099.1:22995117-23016344 GCA_025642045.1 Solanum sejunctum | reverse complement strand
CAATCTTGAATTGAGCCAAAGATTCACTATTTTTTGGTTTTGGGGTATGATGGAATAAAGCAAAATAACTTTTTAAACTGTCTGCGCTTCTTTCAATTGTGAAGTAGTAGTTAGTCAATGCAACTTTCGATGCTCATCATGGGTCATCCAGAAATAGTCGTGCTATGTTTTTAAACATAGGAGTCAGGCTGTGTACATCCGATCCTCCGCTTACTTCGCAATGATCGAAAACCTTTAAAACATTGGAGTAATATCGTTGTTGTACTACACTGACAATAGTAAACTCCTTTCTAGAAAGTGTTAGGGTTGGGTCCCTAGGAATCATTTGGAAGTATCATGCCAACATATATATATAATCATCTTCCTTCTTATTCTTTTTCTTTTAATTGTCAAAAATTAATAGTGAAAATTAGTTAGGGATGTATACTCTCATAATTGCCCATTGCTTATTGGGTTAAAAAAAGAAAAGAAGAAAGAGTGATCATCTTTTCCCCACCTAAAAGCCCAAAAGTGAAAGAAATTATACCTTTCTTCAACTTTCATGCACTAAATCAAAGCTATATATATAAATACAATCCCACAAATTACCCCACAATTGCGGACTTACCTCAAAAGAACATAAATTAGTCAACTAGCGAGGTAATTATAAAGATGTTAGCCATTGAATGTTGTCGGCTAACAAGAATGATTTTTAGGGTGTGTTCGGTATGAAAGGAATAGTTTTTTTTTTTATTTTGTTGTGTTGATATATAAATAAAAAGTATTATTCTAAAAATATTTATAGTTAATTTAGACAAATACAATGAGAGAATAGATGGGTGGGGATAGGGGTTGTGGGGTCGGAGATGAAAATGAGGTGCGTGCAAGGCGAGGAGGACACAAATTAATATGTGAAATGCTATTTGTGGAGTTTGTTATCTCTGTTTGCAGTAGGGAACTCGTTTTATTTATTTTTAAGGAACTTATTTTTCTAGATAAAATACAAACAACAACATATCCATTGAAATTCTACAAGTGGGGTCTGAGGAGGGTAGATTGTGCACAGATCTTCCCGCTACCTCGTAGAAGTAAAGAGGCTATTTCCTAAAACCCTCATCTTAAAAAATATAAGTAGAAAGAACTAGATAAAATAATTTTCAAAATTTGTAACCAACTATCCATACAAAAAACACCCTTAGTGTCCTTGTAGAAACATCCAATTTTATCTTTTTTGTGTGTGTTTGTGTTGTTGCAAGTTTCTGGGGTATTGTCATTGTACTAAGTGTGTTAACAATGACTCGATCTCAAACAAGTTCAATTTGAATATATTAGTTTTAATTGTCCATTTTTTTTTCTATTTAGGCTCAACTAATATCATCACTATAACAACAAAAATAATTGCACGTCCTTCAAAGCACCTTTATTCTATGTGATTTTAGATCTATCGTACCCCATTTTAATATCTTCATGTACTCACCATGGTTTACCACACATGAACTAGTGTATTCGTAGGTTGACACCAGACATATGCCAAACCATCTCAAGAGATATTCTTTTTTCGCACTCAACATGTTTTACTTGAACCTTTTTGACAAATATGATCATTTTCAATCTTATGTAAATTTATTATTCGCATATTCATCTAATTAATTAGTATTTATATCTCGACGTCACTCATCTGTATGAATATATATAATTTTAATGATTCAACTACTATGCACATCGAACTCTCTATTTTCACACACACATATGCATGCATTAATATTTCATTCTTAATTCAAAATTTCAGATTCAAGTCCAACAAATGAAATCATCTTTTAATAAGGAACTTTCTACTCCTTTTACCTATATCTAACGTGTAAGCTTTGATATATATGGCATGCAACATTAAATGTACAAATCCTAACTTTTATCATTCTAGAAACCAATTAATAGTCAACGGACCTCATAATAATTAAGCATGGTCAAGAGATCCTTTGATCACACATGGTGGTGCATGCTTCCTCTCTCTATTTTTTCTCATCACTCATCTGCGTTTGATATCTTAATTGGAGTCGATCGGACAGATAATTTTTAATCTTAAATTTTTTTAATTAAAAATAAAGAATTTTGAATTATCTCATCACAACTCACTTTCATTCTCTGGCTCCTTTTTCACCCTTCTATTGGAGAGGTATTTGTTTGTTGCACTTAAGGTTTTATGATTGTTTGGGAAAACACAACATTAGTACAAATTAATTATGCATGTCCATCACTCTTGCTGCTTCAATTAATGTTTTACCAAAAGTGAGGCAAGTAAATACTCTCTCTATCTTATATTAATTGAATTTGTGAGTTAATGCACACATATTAAGAAAAATATTCAAAGATAAACTTTACACCATACTTTTCACTATTTTCCTTTGTAAAATCATGAATATATAGTGCAATTTATTTTCTAGAAAATATAAAAGTTTAATAAATGAAAGAGTAAATATGAAAAAAGTTTTAAACATTCATCTTGAAATTTGAAAAATTTAACTATTTTAAATTTTTAAAAAAATCTTAAAAAATTAAATTAATTTGAAACGAATGGAGTAATAATTAGTAGAGTAAGTAATACTCTAACACTTGGTAATTAAAAAGGAGACAAGTGTGACTAATTAGTAAAACAACAAAATTAAGAATATTAATTTTAGATTATTCTAAAAAGTAGTCCAATGGAGTACAGTAAAAAAGGTATGACATGATAAACTTTTGCCTCTTTAAATCATTCAAAAAGAAGGTATCCAACGTAACGTTCATTTTTTATACTAACGGACTTTGTTCTAGACATATACTCCCCTTTTTTTCTTTTTAAATATATCCAATGCCTCAATATTTAACAAATCATAATAATTATGCTTGAGTCTCGATTAATGTTTACTATCAATTATATTAATCTTTATATCTATATTTAAGCAACTCATATCATTACTATAGTGACAAATAAAATAAAAGTAAAAAAGTTGAATAAATATTCGTAAACATAGACAAACATAAAATAAGTGTTCTTTAAGTAGTTGATCTAGCTCTGAACCTACGTACCTATGACTTCATTTTTCAGGAGATTCGTGCAGCAAAAAAAGCCACTTTAGTGTAAATCAAAATGATTAAAGCTGTTGAATGTTGCTCAATCTTACTATAATTTAACAATCAATCAAAAAGCTTTGCGTCAAAGTTTAGCTCCTTCGAGTTGGCCACAAAGTAATAGCCTATGACGCCCCCCATACCACTGCGACCGGAGGGAGCTTGCTAATAATAATAACACTATAAAACTATGTCAACTAGTGTGTGTATATATATATACAATTTTCTTTCATTATAGTATCGCAGATTCATATCTTTAATTAAATTTGTATTGATTTCAAGAATTTGTAGGTTGTTCTATTTGATTTTTTTTAGTTGGTTTTATTTATTCACTCTCACTTTGAAATCAGCGAGTATTTTGTCTTTTCTTGTTTAAACATATTGTGGTAAGTATTGTTTTTAATCATAATATAAGATAATTATGTGATTCCTCACCCTGAATTTTATATATATGTTCAGAGAATCTACTCTTGGACACAAATAGTTTTTGTCCTCTCCTTTTATTTAACTTGAATTTTGACCGTAAAATTATACTAATAAAAAAAATTGACAATAACCAAATCAATGATTATATTTTGATTTGATCCCATTTTAAAAAATATTAAAATTTAATTAATTTAAACTGAACGATAAACACCTTTGATTATTTCTGAACTCTCTCTCTGCTACAAAATTGAATGTGAGAATATTTTTTTTATCATTCAGCTTCTTATGATATTAAATATTTTAAATATTAACATTGTACCTTATTCTATTTCTTTTAATATATAATTTATCTTAAAGAATTAATAAAAAATAGAAGAAGTCCAAGGGCTTAAAAGGAAAAGTGAAATATGATCAATTTGGGCTAGATCTTGCCGCCCAGTCCAAAGTTCAGTGGGTCCAAATGTGGAGCCCACCTGTCGCTGACCCGAATCTCTGTTAGGTCGCCACGTGGAACCGTTACCTATCTCCGTCAAAACCATTAACCCCTAACAGTTCCGTTCTCCTTCACTATAAAGAATTTCTTCAATACTGTATAATTATTTAGTAAGAGCAGAGGTTAAAAATACGTTTAAAGTATTTTGTTTGGATTTGTACAGGATAAATTTTTATTTTTATATAATATTGTATAAATTACATAGCAGAGATAATCTATATTAGGCGAGTCCGATATGACGATCTCAAAGCAGAAGACAAACATTAACTATTTTCAAAATGTATATCGATTATCAACTAGTTATTTTTTAAAGCTGAAATATCATTATCATTGAAGTAAGAAATTTCTTTTGATAATTGACGCGTGTTTTGATAAATAGTTGATGATAATTGAGATATCAATCTTAGCAAATTAACATATTTAAATGCGTTTTTGACTGTTCACTCTCTTTGATAAATGACCATTTTATTTCTCTCGAGAAAAACGTTTGGACTTTTTTTTGCGAACAACTCATGCAGTGATCGATCTTATAAAGTTTTTTAAGCCTTGGATTCATTAATAGCAACAATAGTCCCCGGTCTTTTATACCACGATCAAAAATCACTTCCAAACAAATTGAGAATATATTTAAAATAAATTAAAATTTTATCAACTGTTACAAATAGTCTAATATTTTACTAGTTAACCTAATACATGAACAATTATTAGATCCAAAATCAAAATTATCTAAAAATATCATTTGTCCATAGTTAAAAATTTATCAAATATGATTTTACTATTCTATAAAGATAGGAGTAAAGTCTGACCTCCCCGTTAAAATGAGACTCCAATAAAGAGAAGGTTTTGATTAAAGAAAAAACAGAGTCCCTCTGGTCTCTCTGTATCCGTTGCATTAAATTAAAACTCTCTTCCTATATTCATTTTTTTGAATCCGTAATTACCAAACACGAGAAGCTCGTTAATCTTCCATTTAGCGGTTCAGATCCAAAATTAATCCTCTTCTTCCTCATTGCTCTTGAATCCGTTGCAGTTCGCCGGCGATCACTCATTCTTCACTCTCTCACAGGTACACTCTATCTACAAATCACTTCATTTCTCTCATTTCTATAACAGCAACAACTTCGTCAACCGATTCAGCAGAACTCAATAATTTTGGCTCGAATAAGAATTCAGAACTTATAAACTTAAAATCGTTAACTCGAAGTTTGATCGTTTCTACACTTCACATTTTTGGATTATATTAACTCTCAATGTGTTCTGTGCTCTGTTTCATTCGTAAATAATGCGAATTGCTTAAGGGGGAACTCCTTTCTGCATAAAATTACACGCGATTAAAATTGTTGAATACTGTTTGACTGTAAATTTTCTTTTTTGGTTAAAGTTTTTGGCTTTTGGAGAAAAGTTTATTGAAGATGCCACAAGAGAGTAATCAAACTCAGAGCAATTCATTGTTCAACAGTCCTGTGAAGAATCTGAGAGGATTGAAGGGAAATTTGGCTTATAGCAATGAAGTTTCTTACACTGAAGAGATGTTCAACGATCGTGATTTAGCTCAAAGAAAAGCAGAAGAAGCAGGTACGTCAATTTTATTTTTATAATCGTAGTGTCCGCACATGTTGCTTTCACAAGACATAGGTATCAAGTTGTTCTATCCATTATAGATAGATAAATGAGTATTTTGGTATCCTATAATAGTCGTCTCGTTACTTGAGGCCTTACTGACTGAGCTAGAATTTCATGAGTAAATTCAAAAATTACTAGTCCTAAAATGTCATAGATCACAAGTAATTTTTTAAAATCATCTTTTACCACTATTGGAATATTCCCTTGATTATTTACACAGTATGTAATAAAAAAAATTTCTTTACTATTGTCCATTAAAATTTTCTAGCAAAGGAGATTAAGTTGAATCTGTTTATCACAATCTAGCTTTTTCGATTAGATCGCAATGAAAAATAATGTGTGTATAAGTTAATGAGGACACTACGGTTATAAGATAGGAAAAAAAAAAACTAAAATGATTCTAAAGGTGGTAGTGATGTTGTTACACCAAGAATTTAAATTTAAGATGAAAAAATAAAAGAAATAAAAGAATGTCTCTCATATCATGATGTTGTGGAGTAGTTGGAAACTTGAATATTTGACTTTTATCACTTGAAAAGTTTCTAGCAGCCAATATGGTCCACCCCCATTACTGTACTTTTGGCTAAAGAAAAGTTAAATTAACAAATTTTGATAACTAATTAGGATAGTTAATTAAGTTTTTCCTTAAATGACGCTTAAAAGGAGTTTATCATCATTATTTACACCAAAGTGCACTTCCAACCTTATGCTACACGACTTGGGATAAAGACTGGATCCAAACATAATATAACTCTACCTTTATGTACATGTGGGCCAAAATGACTTTTACTTTTCCAATTGATTCATCCATATTTAGAGATGGATTTAAATTTTTAAATTTGATAAAGATTACTGAGTTCATGTGAAATCATATTCGAGAATAGATCCTTCTCTTGCCATATCTAATGTGTTTTGGCATTTGTTTCTTGTGCCTTATTAATAAATATTACTAATACAACCAAAATGTAATTCTACATGCGGAGCTTGACGAGGGTGGTGTGTATGCAATCTTGCCCTATCTTGTGAAAGTAGAGGTTGTTTCTGGAAGCCATGCTAAATATAAAGAAGAAGTAACATTAGCAATAACAGATAATATGATAATTAAGTCACTAATAATGTTACTAATAAACTATTTAGGGAACATATGTACTCATTTGAAAAAAGTAAGTAAAATAGCTATACAATTTATTAAAGGAGGATGAACACCATGCATGGAAAACTTAAGCCATGCATGACACTATTAATTTGTTTCTAAATTTTCAAACTAAAATTAGGAATTAATTACTTGCAGCTGCAAGGAGGTACCAGGCAGCAGAATGGCTGAGGCAGATGGACTCCGGTGCATTGGAGGTGCTCCCTAAAGAACCAAGTGAAGAAGAATTCCGTTGTGCTCTTCGTAATGGCCTCATTCTCTGCAATGTCCTCAACAAAGTCAATCCTGGTGCTGTTCACAAGGTACTTAGTAGTGTTTAACTTCTTTTTATAATCTATCAAGTCACCCAAAACATAACTTCAGTTAAACTAACATAACAATTTCAAGTTATATATGCTGAAGTTGTGATTCTCTTTTACAATATCAATCAAATTCAACCTGTTATATCAGGTTCGATATGTAAAGTTACATGCTTTTGTAAGTCAACTTTACCTAATAACGTGCAAGCTTTTTTGTACTGTCAGTGCATAAAACATAAAATCGTCCATAAAATGTGTGTTTTAGTAACTTCAAACATAGTTAATGCCTTAAAAGAAGGGATTCTTGAACAGTTAACTAACCATGTTTTGATACCTGAGATACAGGTAGTGGTGAATTCAGTGGTCGATATGTCCTCTGAGTGTGCAGCCCAATCTGCTATACAGTACTTCGAGAACATGAGGAATTTTCTTGTAGCTGTTGGCAGAATGCAGCTTTTAACATTTGAAGCATCTGATCTTGAAAAGGTTAGGTTTTCTCCGTTTTTTCACACTGTTTTTCCAAGGTATATTGTATTGAGCAAAGGTTTTGAACTTTTAGGGTGGTTCATCAAACAAAGTTGTAGACTGCATTTTGTGCCTTAAGGGATATTATGAATGGAAACAAGCTGGAGGAATAGGAGTTTGGAAGTATGGAGGAACTGTCAGGATCACGTCCTGTCCCAAAGGATCACCGTCCTCTTTTGGTGGAAGTGACAGTGCCGATGAGTCGGTGGATGACTCTGAATCATCACAATTTGACCAGCTGTTGGAGTTTCTCCATTTATCTGGCGAAGTCTCGCTTGAAGAATCAAATACTGCCAATATACTGACCTTCCTCTTTGATCGCTTTGGTCTCGGGCTTCTACAGGCTTATCTTATGGAGAGGAATGGAGTTGAGGACTTCCCTTTGAATTCAATGGTAGGTAAGACTATGTGTAGTTTATCTAAAACGGGAAGTTATTACATTGTAACCTGCCAATAGAAGTCACAGCTTGTTAGATCGATACAGTGATACAGCTTCTGTAAAATCTATCATCAATCAAGCAGTTGACATAAAGAACTTCACCGATTACCATATATTCAGAATGTAGATGAAGTCCAGGTGTATGTTGCAATCAAGAGTCTCTATCATCATCAGGACATTGTTGGATATCCTGCCTTATCACCTTCTTCTTAACACACCATAACCGTTCCTCCATAGTGGCTTAACTTGCTCTGACAATTTTTCGCCGTTCTACTCAAAAGTTTGACACTGATATCAATCTCATGTTAGATAAATTTCAAGTGCCATTCCTTCTTGTGGACTAAGGAGGAACATTTGCAGGTAATTGATGCTGTGCTGAGGAAAGTAGTCAAGAACTTCTCTGGATTGCTGGTTTCTCAGAGCAATCAGGTAACAGCAGCGACTTCATCATACACATTTTCTTGTGTAATACCAATTACCGTTGTCGCTGAATGTGGTAGATTGACAGATACTTTAACTGCTGCAGCTCAGACTTTTTCTGAAGAAAATATTGGCAGATGAGTGCAGTCCTTTATCAAGATCAGAAGTTCTCGAAGCCATATCAAATTATTTGCGGCACAGAACTAGTTTGGTCTCCAATGACTGCATTTGTGGTGGGAAACGTGAAAGCAGTTGGCGTAAGAATCGTTTCACCGCTGCCAACGAAGAAATAGTTGATGTTCAACAAAAGGAGTTAGAGGTATATATGATAATTTGGCCACAACAAGTTGACTAATGAGGAAAACGACTGATTCTTGTCTCTTTAATTTATCGTTCAGGAGCTCAAAATCTTTTGCAGAGAGACCAAGCTAGATGTTCAAAACTACAAGTCAGGATGGGAAGAAGAATTTAGAAGGCTTGGTTAGTACTATGTTAATGTCCTTCTATGTACAAAAATGAATGGAACTTCTATTCCATCTATCAACTTCTATTATCCTTTTACTATACTTGATCTGAACTGAAAGTGATTTTCCTCAGTGCACCATATTAAGGGCCTCGAGGTGGCCTCTTCTTCTTATCACAAAGTTTTGGAAGAAAATCGCTTGCTTTACAATCAAGTCCAAGACCTAAAAGGTAAGTTTCTTGAACTCTCTTATTTTCATTTAAAATGTTTGACAGGGAAATTAATTTTTATTTCTTCACCAGGGACAATAAGGGTATATTGTCGAGTTAGGCCCTTCCTACCAGGACAACCTGATATGCAGTCCACAGTAGATTATATCGGAGAAAATGGAGATATCATGGTTGTTAATCCTCGTAAGCAGGGTAAAGATGCTAGGAAGATTTTCACTTTCAACAAGGTCTTTGGAACTAAAGTAACTCAACGTATGTCTTCTTTCTCCCCTCGCTCTAGCACCTTCTCTCTTTTTTATTTATAATAAGTAACACATATCATTCTCTTTACCATGATCACTCAAGCATAATATCTGAGATGCCTTATTTACTTTATCAGAAGATTGTGTTTGTGGAGTATTCTCTTAATCAAAATCTTTCTTGTTGTATTTCAGAACAAATATACGTGGACACTCAGCCGTTGGTTAGGTCCGTCCTTGATGGTTTTAATGTTTGTATCTTTGCGTACGGACAGACTGGCTCAGGAAAGACATACACCATGGTAATTTTTACTGCAATTATTTGTTTCAAGGGATTGAATTTTGTGTTACTTCCAGTATTGATAACAGTATGTTGCATTTTGGTATCTTACAAATGCATATATTTCATGCTTCCAGAGTGGTCCAGACTTGACCTCAGAGGATACATGGGGTGTCAATTATCGTGCTTTGCGTGATTTATTCAGCACTACAAAAGAAAGACGGGACATGATAGAATATGAAGTGGGAGTCCAAATGATTGAGATATATAATGAACAAGTGAGAGATCTCTTAGTCATTGACGGAGCTAACAGGCGATATCCTTTACATAGATATATGATAAATTAGATGGTAACATACTCACATGAACTGCATCATTTACACAGTGAACAATTCGGATTAGTTGTGTAACCTTAACGTTCCATACACTGGATATACGAAATAATTCTCAACTGAATGGTCTCAACGTACCTGATGCTAGTCTGATTCCAGTTACATGCACTCAAGATGTTCTTGACTTGATGAAGATTGGACAAAAGAACCGTGCTGTTGGTGCTACTGCTTTAAATGAGAGGAGCAGCAGGTCTCACAGGTACCTGTTACATAAGTAAACGGACATTATGACCTGTCTCATGATGTATTTCTTCTTTAGTTCTTCCTACTTTTGCAGTATTCTGACAGTTCACGTTCGAGGAAAAGAGTTGGTATCTGGATCTACATTAAAAGGCTGCCTTCACCTTGTGGATTTAGCTGGAAGTGAGAGAGTAGATAAATCTGAAGCTGTTGGTGAGAGACTGAAGGAAGCACAACATATAAACAGATCTTTGTCAGCATTAGGAGATGTTATCTCTGCTCTTGCACAAAAGAGCTCACATGTTCCTTATAGAAATAGCAAGCTTACTCAAGTATTACAAGACTCATTAGGTAGACAATCATCACTTTTTGGTCATTTTTTCAATAGTGAATTCAATTCCTATGTCGAACTAGCTAGGCGCCCATGCATGATCCTGCTGAAAAAGACTGAAAATCCTGAGAAGTAACTAATGAGCAGTCTTTGGTTTATGATGTTCAACGAGGCTTATAGAACATGTTTACCTTCTGTACTCCCTTACAGGTGGTCAGGCAAAGACGTTGATGTTCGTGCACATAAATCCAGAGGTAGATGCATTTGGAGAAACAGTTAGCACCCTCAAATTTGCTGAGAGGGTTGCCTCCATAGATCTTGGTGCAGCTCGATCTAACAAAGAAACTGGTGAAATCCGAGACATGAAAGAAGAGGTCTTAACTTCTTAATCACTGGTTGAAAATACCAAACAATTTCTTGTACCTGTAATTGATGCCTTTGCATGTTTTTTCTGGTTGATTTAGATCTCAAACCTTAAGCAAGTGCTGGAGAAGAAGGAAGCTGAACTTGAACTCCTAAGAAGTGGTGTAAATGTTCGAGGCCAAGCATCACCTCTACGAACGATGAGACACATTGGTAATGGTAGCTTGAAAACGGAAGCTAATCAGCGTCCTCAAGATGACACTAGAGAGGTAAATGAGTTGGAAATCCAAGTAAAACATCATATTCATATATCATTCTTGTAACTGTTAATTACTTCTGTTGTGGTGAGATAGGTAAGGAGCTGTTCATCAGGTAAACAAAGGAGGCCTCAGTTTCCCTCCAAGTTTACAGACAAGGATTTCATGCCAAAAATGCCGTTGCTCACAGAGGAAAAATCAGCAGCCTCCTCCTCCATGAGGAGATCACCATCTCCACCTGTTAGAAGATCAATGTCAACAGATAGAGGTGCTCATGTCAGAAGCAGAAACAAGCCTGAAACAGTGGAAAATCAACCAGTAATAAAACTGCCTTTTCCTGCTAGAGCTCCGGTCACTATCAATAAGTCTGGTACCAATATTCCAGCTATTGTCTCTTCGGATAAAACGAGAGGATATCAGAGTTCACGAGAGCAAACTAGGCAGGAAAATATCTCTGATGTTCTATATAGCCTCCAGAAAATGAGCAACAGGAAAATTCCAGAACATGACGAGGAGCAGTTTAAGCAAGTGCTCAATGTACGACAAGGTGCAATCAGGAAAAGCAAAAATGAGAACAAGATCAAAGCCAAGCATCAGTTATCAACCAAAATACAGATTAAATCAGATGTTTCAGTGACCTTACTTTCTGATGGATGTCATGGTGGAATGATCGACGAATCTCAGAAAAGCGACATTTCTGAGTCTGAAAATGAGAATGGATTTATTGGATCCAACATAAGTGGAATGATAAGGTTTGGTAACGGAAATCTTCCAAGAAGCTTCTCACGGAACTCTCAAAATGTTGAACGGTATGACCTGTACTTCTTTGAGAATTAACATACTATATAACAACTGCTTTTTGTATTAACTGCTTGATTTTATACAGAGAAATATCACAGACAGTTGAAGCATTTCTTGCTGGTAAATATGAAGAGAGACCATCAAGTGGCAATAACATGCTTCGAAATGCTGAAGTAAACAATTCATCCAATCCTGAATTCCGGAAACCAGAAGATAAACCTTTGAATGGCAATAGAATTGCTCGGAATTCAAAGGAAGCGAGCAACTCATTGGCTCCAGAACTGAGAAGAAGCAGATCAACACCACGCGGAAAATTTATGTTTTTGCCCTGAGAGAAATTTCATACTTATATACTACAAATCATTTGGATCAACTAACTTGGTAGTTCTTGTACAGCCGCTTCATGCAATTTGGAGCATGCCCCTCATACTAGAAAGTTGAGATGGTTGAAGATGTCATTGAGGACTTCAACCAGTACTGTATCCTCAAACTTCATTTGAAGTGATATATATCACCGTGTATTTATATACAAACTGATAAAACTTTAATATATATGTAAAAAAAAAAGTTGGTACTTTGTTTTGATATATGGAATTAAAGATCAAAGGCTTTTGTGAGGATACAAGAGCACTGAAAGAATTATATGACATATCTCATCCATAGGTTACCATGACTAGTTGAATGACTGTCAACTAGGACATTAGTCCATTGGCATGAAATATATCTAGCAACCAAATTATTTCATAATTAGAGCAGATTAAGAGACAAGATCAAACCAAACTCAGCAATTCAGTATAAATTAACTCGATGTTCATGTACAAAAACTGTTCAGAATCAAACCAAACTCACCAACTGAATAGAGTAAAATTAACATAGGGTAAATTCATACTTGTTTTATGACATACTAACATTTAAACTTCATGCTTTATGGTGCTGACAGACTCTTCATTAGTGAGCAGTCCCAAGAAGAGATAGAAGAAACTTCCGGTAATCACCAGAAGTCTCCGAGTGCACTGCATCGTTCAGAGATTTCTTATGCTTCTTCTGGTATTCTGCTTTAATATACTGCATATCGATCTCAGTTCGCGTGACTAGTATCCTAATGAGAGTTGTATCATCCGTCCCTAAGCCCTTCATTGCCTTGTGCAACTCCTGCATCCATTGACGAACATATGTGAGGTGCGGATAAACAGCACCATCGGGAGCTTATATGATACATGTCATGCAGGAGATAAGCAGAAAATAATGGTTTACTAAATTTAAGACAAAAATGACCAAACAAAAACATCTTTAGAAGTTTGACTTCCATGTCCAAGTTGAGATATTGAACCAAAAAGAATAAAAAGTATCCAGAGTAGGAAGGGCAGTACGAAACATGCTATATGAAGGAAGAATATAGCATCTGGATGACACACAAGATGAAATAAGTCTTCTAGAGCGAAAAGAACATTTGGAAAGGGATAATAGCATTCAAGGGAAAAAAGAAAGAGCTTACAGAAGCATGAGTTCAAAATATCCGTGTTGTAGGCAGAATGGTTACCGTATCTGTGACTTGATAAGAAATTTTAGTAAAGCCAACTTTGAGAGTGCACATCTAGAACTAAACACTCCAACTATCCCCATTGTCTCGTGGACAACAACGCTGCCATGACATATAAATTTGGACGTATCTAGATCGTTGGAGTGTTCATTTGACACAATGAATACGAGTTGAGGCGTCTCGATGTGTATATTTGCTAACTGAGGCCAAGGTTGAAGGTATGTTTATGTGTCATAGCCTTTAAAAAATGTAACAATGTACCTTCGCAAAGTATTTTGCTGGATTCTCAGCACACTGCAAAATAGTCAAGAGAGCAAACTCAAAGAGTCCAGAGGTTTCACTTTTTATAGCCTGAAACAGTTGCTGTCTGTTAGTACACTAAAATTGGAAATCTGTATAGGTTTGCTAAATGAAGTCAGCTTACCTTTTTCAACGAGTTACCATACATGCTGTGATATGCAGCACTAACAGCAGCCAAGTGCGCTCTGCTTCTTTCAGAAAAAATCCGGATAAAAGTATTCTCATCAGTTCCCAATTTCCTCTCCCCAGCTTTGAAAAGAGCTTTAGCATCATGTTCCACCGAACCTCTGTCAACTTCTGGCCCTTCATAGCGCGGTGTGCTTACATATGCTAGAAGCAACTGTAGTGATTAAGAGAAAATAAACTAATCTTTATATACACTGCCAATTATAGCGACTGTCCGCTAATGTTTTGATTTTAATCCTTCTTTCATTTTCGGTATTGGTGCAATGAAAGTAACGTTGCAACTTCTCACCATATCCCCATTCCAATGAAAAGCATTCAAACCACTCATAAAATCTTTAAAACTACTGTTATTTATTTAAAAGTTGTTCCTATGTGTACTACGATAGTTTAGGTAATCCAAAGTGTCTGGTATATTCTTTTTCACGTGCTTGTGCACATCAATTTAATACGGAAGAAAGTTTTTTTTTTTGTGTGTGTGTACAAATGCAGAGGACAACTACCTTTTTGTGATCATCGTATGCCACAAACTCAATATCATGTTCAAGGCTGAAACGAAACATGGAATGGTAAAGTAGTTTAAAATGTTGTATTTGAGAAGGAGTCCGTGAACATATCACTTCAGTGGCAGCTCTTGGATCAACGACATCACCACTCAAAGCTTTCCTTACTATTGTAGCATCCCTTCCTGCCGGATCATACATCCATAGCAGGACTGCATTCTGGAATCATTCAAAAAGATAAAGAAGACAATTAAACACAAAACATAAAAAATGAGGCATCCAAATTCCGCCAATTCCAATTCTTGTTTAGTACTCCCTCTATTTCAATTTGTTTGTCCTACTTTAGTTTGTTCGAAATAGAATGTTCCTTTCCTTTTTTAGCAACAAGATTCAAAGTCTTCTTTATAATCTTAACCTTAGACAAGTTATTGAGTTATCCTAAAATTTCTACTTGTCATCAATACCTCAAGATTACCGCTAAGCTCTTTGGATAAGCGTTTGTTGAGATCTTCAGAATACATACTTCTGTATTCCTGTTGAATTAGAGCACGCTGAGTTGCATCACGATGAGCAATGACGTTAATGACTGCTGCTTTATCACATCCAAACCCTGCATAACACAAGCAAGTAATTCACCCAAAGCTCAGCTGCAGAAGAGAAATACACTATCATTTAATGAATGGTGCCACTTTGAAGTCACTTTCTGATTTTCAAGTACGATATACACACGCTAATAACAAAGTATGTCAGAGATTACTTGATGTTGCATTCGTTTTCTATTTTGGAGAACATACACTCTAATTTTGGAAACTAAATCCAAACAGGATGATGATATTTATCTGTCCTCTACACCATACTTCACTAGGAATTTTGGAAGCAAAATGTAGCTGTTTCGCTTGTTCTTTATGATAATTTGACAAAGTAATCCATGTGATACAGAAACGAAGAGCGTGCATGAATGAACAACAACAACTACTACGATTCAATCTCAAACAAGTTGAGGTCAGCTACATGAAACAACAAAGCCTGCAACCAATGTTTCACCTGCTAGCATTGATTGATTCAACACCAAAACGAGGTCTCTATATGGTTTCTTCACTACTGTATTTTCCTTCTTACTAATTTGATATGCTTTACTTGAGTCAAGATCTATCGAAAACAACATTTCTACCCGCACAAGGTAAGGAGTAAGACCAGAATGCATCATCCTGTTCAAACTCCACCTGTGGGGTTACACTGAGTAAGTTATTGTTAGCTATGCCACTCAAACTCTCCAAAATATTGTTGCACCTGCATCGAATCATAAAAAATGCACTACTTTTGGAAAATCCAACACACACCCATCTAACATTTTTGAGAGTCTGAGCAACATAAATTTTAAGCTTTCCTTACACCTGAATCACAGCTTAAACCAGTATATTACTATTGTATTTTTCTCTTTTAAAAGAGAATACTTTTTTCATATGAACTCTTTAATTTCAACTTTTGCAATGGAGAGAATATCTTTTGACCAAATGGACCTTATGATCTACCTTGTTTTGTCACGTTTAAAGCTTAAGCAACCCTCAAAAAACAATTAAAATTACATTTTGGAGAAAGAAAGAAAACCCCACCAAATCAAATGAAGGAGAAGACATAAAGGTGAAATTTTACCCTTGAAAGCTTTATAAAGTTGAATGGCATCATCATGAGGTGAAGTTAAAATTGGAGGAACAATCAAGCTTGCCATTTCTTTCTCTTTGATACTTTCAGCTAAACTAGAAAAATATCAAAGGTGTGAGTGAGGAAGTAAATTCAAATCAGTCAAGAAGCTATTATTATTTAATTTAGATAAGGACCAAAAGGTTGACTTTATTACCCTATAATCTTGATAGTCAATTAAAGTAAAAAATTGATTAGAAAGTTGTATAATAATCTCTCAATCGTTGTAAAATAATAGTGCGGCTTATATTTTATTTATAAAATTTTATTGAATATATTATTATTATTATATTATAAAATATAAATTCAATATTTATATATATAAGTTTATTAATTTTTTAAAAATTAGTCAATCAACTTCATTGATCTTTGTTAGTAGCCATTATATTCTCATTAATGATGAATATTTTAGCTTTTTGATATTACTAAATAAAAATTTAAAATCTTAAATATTTTTCATATGTGTTAATATTTTGAAAGTTATTGACCAACTCCGATTACCCCAAATATAGGCTTTCAATGTCATAACAACAATAATAATATTTTTAATAAAATCTTAGAAGTAAAAATTTAAAAAGATAAAATATACCTAGGTTCGGGCTTTCAACGTGAACGTCACAAAATAAAAATTAAAGTTTTGTGTATTAATCCACTAATTTTCCCAGAAATTAGACATATATGTATGCAAAAACGCAAAGTAAATGCATAATATAGTTCAAGATTCATTTTTGGCACTTTTGCCAAATAAAAATGTACCAAGCCCTAGCTCTGGGAAACAGAATATGGCAGTTTCTTGCATACTTAAAGCTTCAATCCAGCTTCATTGTCGAGCCATTGTTACCCCCTGGTTAGTGATTTCCGTCACTTGTGGGTTTGTATTAACTTCTTTATACTAGCAGCTGCAACTATCTTTGCTAGAGCTTTGTTGATGTATAGTATAGTATTTTATAAGCTGACATTTCTTTTCATGTGCTTCTGCAAAATGGGTTGGTTACGAAAAGATTTAATTTTTATGTCAAAAATGACCATAGAAAAGATGACAACATTGTCCAAATTATAGATAATGGGTACTTGTGTTATGTTGGGTTTTTAAGCAAAGGTTGGATCTTTAGGACAAATATGGCCATAAGAAGAGATTACAGCAGTTCATTCTCCAAGTTCTTGAAATGGGTACTTGTGTGAGTGGATTTAGTGAAGAAAAGGTGTAATTTTTATGGCAAAAGTGACCATAGAAAAGATAACAGCAGTTTATTGTCCAAATTATAAAAAATGGGCACCTGTGTTGTGTTGGGTTTTAAGCAATGGTTTTATCTTTAGGAGAAATATGACTGAAGGAAGTGATTACAGCTGTTTATTCTCCAGAGTCTTGGAACGGATACTTGTTGAGTGGATTTAGTAAAGAAAAGGTTTGGTTTTTAAGGCCAAATCTGACCATCAAACAGGTGTTACGGTTCATTGTCCAAATTATCAAAATGGGTACTGGTGTTATGTGGGTTTTTTAGAGAAAGGTTTGATATTTAGGAAAAACATGACCTTAGAAGAGATAACAGCAGTTCATTCTCTATATTCTTGAATTGGTACTTGTGTGAGTGGATTTGTGCAGAAAAGGTTTGATTTCTAGGACAAATGCGACCATTGTAACGATTATTACAATTCCTTGTCCTAATTATCGAAATGGGTACTTGAATTACATGGGTTTTTTTAAGAGAAAGGTTTGATCCTTGGGGAAAGATGACCTTGGGAAGAGATAACAGCAGCTCGTTCTCTATATTCTTGAAATAGGTACTTGCGTCAATGGATTTGTGAAGAAAAGGTTTGATTTTTACGCCAAATGTGACCAGCGAAACAATTCCAGTTCATTCTCCAAATTAGGTTCTTATGTTCTGTGAATTGGTTAAGAAAAGGTTTGATTTTTATGGCAAACATGATCATTTAACTAAAAGGTACAGCTGTTTATTCTTAAAAGTCTTGATATGTTTACTTGTTTTACGTGGATCTGTTAAGCTGAGAAGAGCAAATTTGGCCATAGAAAAGATTAGGGCAGTTCTTGCTTCAACTTCTCGACATGACTACTTGTATTACATGTCTTTGTTAAGTAAATTTTGAATTTATAGTGCACACCTGGACATAGAAAAGATCTAAGCAGTTCTTTTCTCAAAATTGTTGAAACTGGTACTTGCATCTCATAGTTTAGCTAAGCAAAGGTTTGATATTTAGGGCAAATATGGCCATGAAAAACATTACAGTTCATACACAATATATTGAAATGGGCATATAACTTGTTTGGCTTTATATGTATGTAAATGCAAAAAATGGTCTGTTTTAGTATGATATGAATATATGATTATTAGGGTGCAGAAGTTCGGTGCTGTAAGTTGCTCCCGAGGCAGAGATTATAGCGCTTTTCCAGTCAGGCACATTCCCAAGAGATCTAATGAATGCCAAGAGTCAGAATCTGCTTTGCCAAAGAAACACTTTTTGGACATAGAAAAACACAGTTTCTTAAATGGGAATGTTCAGGAAACTGAATTTTCTGTTGGTGGAGGGTCGAAGTGTGGAGATATACCTTTTCATTCCAAGTCTCAAAAGCATAATCAAAAGCTTATAACCAGCCTGGACAATGAAGTCGAATGGGGTATGGTTGAATTCATCCACATCTCTCTGTTGTTTTTACCTGTAGTGGAATCTCAAACTAAACCAAGAGGCTGAATATGGAATTTCAGGGAAGGAAGATGAAGTTTATGAAGATTTTGTACCTGAACGCAGTATAGTGGAAACTGATAGAGCTAGGCAAGATGCTGAAACAATCGCTGTTCGATTACTTGCTTCAAGGTCAGAATGTTACATCTCTTGTCTCTCTATCTGGTTGTTATTTGTTTGCTGTCAACTATTATTAGCTCATTTTACTGATCTTACTTGCAACCTGAATGTTGAAGACTCTGAGTAACATATTAGATGGATAAAACATTCATCTCCTTAATTATACATGGGCATACCACATAGAGTTGTGTAAGCATTGATTTCACTTAGAGAAAGATGTGTGAACGATGAAACTGTTAGACAATTAACACGCATATTATCTTTCCAATTACTGAAATTAAGAAAAGCGACCCTTAGACTGATGCAAAGAGAACCACTTTTTGATGCATGCTTTTGTACTGTGCAGAGCACTTACAGCTGTAGAACTGAAGAAGAAGCTCCTGGCAAGAAAATGTACACTCACTGTTGTCAATGCTGTAATAACAGATTTCCATACCAGGTAAATCGAACTGGTATCTGGATTTTTCCATCACAGTTGTGAACCATGTCTTCGATAACACAGAAATGTAATGTCAAGTCTCAGTTGCATTTTGGCTATTGATGTTCATTTGTCACTTGTTCAACTACATTTTAATGTTGTTATCTAGAGTAAAGTACCCAACTTAAACTTGCTAAAGCAAAAATTGAAGAATATAGTGTGATAGGTTTTATGTGTCATTTATGAGTTCGTAGATCATTGATCCATCTTAATTTCACCATAATTAGCCTCATCTGTTTTGTTCTGTGTGTTGCTCTAGGGGTTTAATCAATGACGGTCTGTTTGCTGAAATGTTTTCTCGGTCCAGATGGTCTTCCTCAAGTTGGGGGCCACGGCGAATAAAGCAAGTAAACTTTCCTCTTTGTGAACTGCTTCACCAATTGAGATTTTGAGCCTACTTTTTTTTCTTTCGTATAGAGTCAATTGGTTGTATGGTTTATAACAATATCCTCAGCTACTATTTCTCTTTTCTTTTTTTTTCGCCCCTTCCATACTTGGTATTCATCAGGCTAGTGATGTATACTAATTGCTAAATCACTCGCTGAACTTCCCCTGGGTAATCTGAAATTTTCCTTTTTCCCTTGGTTTATGCGCATTCATTAGGAACATGTGAGAACATATATGTTTCTTGTTGCATCCTAAATCAAATGTCAAAAAGAAATAAAAAATGTTTACATCATAGTGGAGTGCCATTATGGAAGTAGTCGTTTTATTTAGCTATTTCAACCATCGATCCAACTAGTTTGTGACAGAGGCATTGTTGTAGTCATGTTCCAACCATCCAGTGCTTTATTAGTTTTTTGAGTAATTACATTTTTTTTCAGTAGCCTTGGTTTTGTTTAATTCTGTGAGAACCCCCATTATTTGGCCTCGTCATTTTTTGTTTAGGCCTTGATCAAGAAGGGTGTAAGCAAAGTGGATGCAGACAATGCCATAAATATGGTCTTCAAGAATGACGAAGCTGGTGAAGAGCAAGAATCAAGAGAATCAGGACATGCTATGTCAAAACCTTCTCTGGATCAATTGTTTGTCCAGGCATCTAAACAGTGGCTTAAAGGGCAGGGCGTGCCTAGAGAAAAACGTAAAGCAAGGATTATTCGTTGGCTTCAGTACCGTGGCTTTGATTGGAGCGTGGTTAGTTTCATACTCAAGAAGTTAGAATCCAGCTATCCTCCATAGAATCCCTTTACTCTTCGAAAGGGATTATAATGATCTGTTTGATATGCTTTGGCTGGTAAAATGGCCCTTAGTGGAAGTACAAGAAACTGGATCAATAATTCAGTCTATTTTTGTCTTCTCAGAAATAGTTTGAAGTGTTAAGACCAACACAGAAGGCGCGTTTTGTGAGTGATAACTTCACCTTGCAGAAGTCAAGTATCCTAAAGCCTTGTTCTGTCAGGAATGAACAGTTTCACTCAAAGTAATTGTATGTTGGGGTTTTGGCCCCGCGATAAGAATGCAGTGCAGTGCGACTGATGTGTGGATTAGATGCACGTCATCACTTCAAATCCTTCCATAGACAAAAACTTGATATGTAAGTGAGGAAGAGTAGAGAGGCATGTTTTGAGTTTCCTATCAAAATATTTTCATACCAGGGGCTCAGACTCGAGACATGATTATATGAAACTGTTTTCAAGCAAGTGGTATCTTGGTTTTACATAAATCCCACTTTTGCGGGGGGGGGGGGGGGGGGGGGGGGAT
>JAOTQJ010000099.1:22923031-22964971 GCA_025642045.1 Solanum sejunctum | reverse complement strand
AGCAAGAAGACCATGGAGATCAACCCTGAGAACTCCATCATGGATGAGCTGAGGAAGAGGGCTGATGCAGACAAGAACGACAAGTCTGTGAAAGACTTGGTTCTCTTGCTTTTTGAGACTGCCCTTCTCACCTCAGGTTTCAGCCTCGAGGAGCCAAACACCTTTGGCAACAGAATTCATAGGATGCTGAAACTTGGTTTGAGCATTGATGAGGAAAGTGGAGAAGCGGATGTTGACATGCCAGCATTGGAGGATCCTGAAGCTGATGCTGAGGGCAGCAAGATGGAGGAGGTTGATTAAGTTTATCATTAATGGTAGATATTCTATGGTGTTTCCTTACTAATTTCTCTAGTTTTTTATTTACCCCATCAGAAACAATATGTTGTAAGGTTGTCGTAATGCCTTTCTTTTTCGATGTTAGGTTATAATTCTCCTTTTCTTTCGACATTCGTGTTTAAAATAGTTCATTTTCTTGCTCAGCTTTTGTTTTCTCTGAAAAATATCTTGCATTATGGTGTGTACCAAGAAGCACAATATACTATCATTCAGAGTTAATACTACAAAGCCATTGAACACCAATAAATTAAATACTAGATATTAAATCTCACTTAGCACTTCAAATTTTCAAAGATTACAACTGTTGATTTTTGTGCGTAGGCAGATATAAGCTAATAATCTATAAACAAGAGCCATTGCTAATAAAACCCAAACTTCTCTTAATCCACCATTTAAACCAACAGTGTCAAATGAAGGAGAAGTTTGAAGACTTCTACAACCCCCTTTGCTTTCACAATCATATAAATCATCTCCTGAATATTGCACTTTCAGTAATAGCCTAAATCCATAGTACATGAATGATAAATACTTTAGCCACCTCATGAATATTGGTATGTGCTGCAAAAAATTTAAAAAGTGAGTTTTATTAGTGACGAAACTAGAAATTTTACTCATGGTATTCGAAATGGTATAACAAGAAGTGGGGATTGAGGAAGGTAGAGTATACATAGACGTTACTCTACCTTGGATTGTTTCCTCGAGGAAAAACATATCAAAGCAAATCGAAAAAAAAACAATGGAAGTGAAGAAATCATGGCAAAATATTACAAAAAGTATGATAAAGTATTCTAAAACAATAACAGTACCTACAACAAAGTAGTGCGATAATCGAAGTACAAGAGACATTAGATAGTAATAGAAGTCAAAGGCCAACAAACTACAAGATAAATGCAATGACTTAGTATGAAAGGAAAAGTAAGACAACACTGTGCTACTAGTAACCTTCTATCCACATCCGTGTTGTCCACAACCTCATATCTAAGGACATTCAGAGAAACTATGTTAATGAAAAAAAAAATCCTTTTCATCCTCGGTTAGCAAGTTTTACTTGAGTAGGATACTTAGTTTTGTCTTTTCTGAGCATAAATAAAATGTTATAAGTTAATCATTTATTCGTTTAATTCAACTTATTAATTAAACTATGAAACTCATTAATTCAAGTTTGAAACTGATTAATGAAACTATTCAACTTAACGCAGGGCAAGAAACTCTCCAAAACTCTCCAAAAATGTCGACTGGTGCTTGTTTGGATTCTCCAAAAGTAGGATATTTTGAAGAGTCCAAGATTGGTGTAGCTACATTTTTGAAGGGTCCGAGGAACATAGCTTTTTTTCTTTTTCTAATTTGGATACCTGAACATAGTAACCCCCAGTGAGAAGAAACAACATCAATATCAGTGAAGCAACCATCCCAGCCCTTCTAATGCTCATAACTGCAGCTCCAAAAAGCTCTCCAGCTCCCTATAACCCAAAAAACCAATAAAGCCATTCATATTTTCCAAAAAACTGAGTACAGCTTTGTTAGTTCGCGAAAAAGATTGAAGTTACCTGGCTAGTTATCGCTATTAATAGCGTTGCAGCCAATGTTAGAAAGAAACATTGGACAGTCTTCTTGAAGCCAGCCATGAAATACACAATGCACATGAATAACGTCGGGTACACAAGGTGTGCTACCATGTCACACAATGTGCTGCAGACGTAATAGACGCTCAGTCTATACATGTCTGCTTTCCTTTCCTTCACCAAATACATCTTCTCGAATGGGAAAACATACACTGACCCAAAAATGGATGAGGACGTCCAGAAGATACAGATGTAAAACATTAAACCGATCTGCAGTAAAGGTATAGATTAACTTTCTTGAAAATACTCTGAGGAGAGAAAATGAAAAATTAGGATTTTTGCCTGATCGCGGAGTTGAGCTTCAGTTGCAATCGAGGATTTCCACCAAAGAAGCCCGAGCAATAGTGCAACTCCAACTGCTTGGACCAACCGGAGCTTGTCAAAATAGTCTCTGCATCTCTCCCTGTACGTTCGCTTTGACAGTACCCTGAATTGTTCACACCAGGATATAGTCCAATCTTTCTTTACTTTAACAGCCATTTGAAGATGCTCTGGTGCTTTCGACCCTTGATGATTCTCTTTCGGCTCCAACAGGACTTTGTACTTGTGTTGCAGATGCTAATGTTCATAGATACAATTTCTGTGAAAGTATGTTCCATAAAGAGCTTTCAAGCAGACTAAACGAAACGCGTTAAACCAGAACAAGTACAAATGAGAATCATACTCTGATGACAATCTTCTCTCGTTCGGTTGTGCATTCAGGTGGATACAGATCATCAGGAACACTGATATCGTTTACTTGTCCGGTTGCTAAATCTAGCAGGAACTCTGCTGGATTCATGGCAATTTCCGGAATGAAACCTAGAGACGAGAAGTACTCCATCGAGTCCCTGGCCTTACCATAATAAACTGGATAACCTTCCGCAATCAACAGAATTTTTTCGAACATGTGGAAAATCCTGCTTGAAGGCTGGTGAATTGTTGTTATGATTGTCTTTCCCATCTGATGAAACAAAATGTATTAGTATTTGGCCAACTTGTTCCACATGTACTTCATTCCTTTCAATTTATTTGTCCAGTTTTGACTTAACGCGAGAGTAAGAAAGTAAAAAAGACTCTGAATCTTGTGGTTTTTAACATGTCATGTGGAAAATCAGAGTCAACGACAGAAGAGGAAAGACATTCTTTTTTAAAAAAGAGAAGTAAGACAAACAAACTGAAACGGAGGGAGTAGCAAATGCTGAAAATGTGGTTGAAGTGTTTACCTTAGCAAGCCCTTGAAGAACCTGAAGTAGTCTATTTGCAGAGGTCGAATCAAGGCCTGAAGTTGGTTCATCGAGCAAGAGGAGAGAAGGATCAACAAGGATTTCATGACCTATGCTAGCTCTTTTTCGTTCTCCACCAGAAACACCTTTAACAAGTCCTCCACCTATTCTCGTGTGACGACATCTACAATTGTAACATTCATGATTGACAGTAGCAACAATTACGTTATGTTTCTTTTAGCTTTTTCTATATATAGTTGCTTTTAGTGTGTGTTGAGTTCACGAAAGGGTAACACACGTACCTTTCCAGGCCTAACTCCTTAATAATCACTTCTGCTCTTTCATACTTTTGATGTTGACTCATCTTACTTGGAAGTCTTAATAATGCAGCAAAAACTAAAGTTTCCTCAACTGTCAGTTGTGGAAAAAGCACATCATCTTGTGTCACGAAACCCACCCTAGACAATAACACATAACGCTAAGTGAAGTTAATACGAAGCCATGGACATTGAAAGCAAAATTTGACATAATAGAATATCATTCACCTTCTTTTAAGAGCTGGATTATATGGAATATCATTGTAAGTGACGGTTCCTTTGACATTTTCGTGCACTCTTCCACCCAATATCTTTAACAAAGTCGTTTTTCCACTGCCCGAAGGTCCCATTAAGGCAAGAATTTCACCCGGACTAATGCTTCCCGTTATACCCTTGAGTATATGTTTGTAATTATCATGTTCAAACTGTGAAGCTACCTTTGACACAACTGCCTTGACAGGATTGTTGGAGAACGCAGGGTTAATCTTCACCTTGTACTCCACATTCGTAAACTGCATACCAAACAATTCACATTGCAGAAGCCAAATGAAATTTGTGATGCCAGATGGGGTGGGGGTGGGGGATCAGAGAGGATGAAGCCTTCACGAGGCCTCGTTTAATATTTTCTCCTATCAACTTGCTCATGCCATCCCACCTCGTTCAAATTCCATTTCTACAAGAAACTCTACACTATGGAAAATTAACAAGCCAAAGAAGGAGAGTTACGAAGAAAAAGTACCTTGAGATATATAGGAAGAGGTTGATCTATATGCGCTATAGATGTATCATGTTCAACTTCTATATCAATTTTAGAGCTTCTGTTTCTAAGATACGCCTGAGACATGAACTCTATGTTATGGCCAAAACCATTACTTCCAGCAATCTGCATGGAGCCAACAGTCGGAGGGGACAACGACAAATCCTCGATTTCATCTTGTGCCATATGCTCCATTATATCATGAAAAAGAAGAAAAGTTTTGAGTTAATTTGTATTTTGTCCAATTGTGTTGAAAAAAGTTCATGTCTACTATATATGGTTGGATAAATTGAGGAACAAAACGTGAAATTTGTTGAAACACATGCTTTCTGTTGAAACCTACTAGATATACTTTTGTTGTTAATTTTTAGTTATGGCACAACCTTGTTGCTCTTAACCTTTACTATTATTGGACCTGAGAATAACTTAAAAACAAAGTATTTTATCATTAAATAATTAGTATGTTATGGGTCCAAGTTTTGAAAACAGTCTTTAATAAAAATGCAAGGTAAATTTGCTTATAATAGACCCTTGTGGTCAGACCTTTCCCCGAACTCTGCGCATAGCGAGAGCTTTAGTGCACCCGACTTGCCCTTTATTAAGAAAATTTCTGCATAAAATAATATAAAAGTGAAAATATTGTTAAAATAAACAAAAGATTTCAATTATATAAATAATAATATGATCAGAAGATGCCAAATGAAAAGAAATATTTAAGTATTGTACTAATAAGTTATTTCCTCTAGCTCTAGCAATTTATTTGGATGGTTTGCGAGCTATTGCATGAGTTTTACGTTAAAGGATAGCGATTACATATTTATTTTTTCATCTAAAAAAAAAAACTTGTTTGAATGATTGTTACTTGATGTTTACAATATATCATTTTGTAAATAGGTAAATTATATTATTATTCTATTATCTAATTATTATGAAGGTTAATGAAATATCCTTATCTTATATATATATATATATATTAAATTTATCAACAATTACTCATGAAAGTAATTTAAAACAACTTCTTTTTCCAAATTTATCACCAATTTTACCTTGTTAATATTTTAAGTTACTAAACTAAGAAAACATCCAAAAAAGTTTAGTAAAAATAACATAAATAACAACTATTATAAATATATGAATAATGAGAAACAAGAAATAATGTAAATAATGGAATTTAAATAAATTTTAACAATAAAGGGATCTAAAGCCCTGTCAAAATCGTCAGAGGGGAAAAATGGAAGAATCTCAAGATATTCTACTGAACTCCATCGCCAGCTCCGGCGTGACGATTCCTCCCGGAGTTTCATCGGTGAAAGATCTCACGCCGGTGACGTTATTCTCCATATCCTCCCAGTCATTGCACCTCATTGACCGCCAAAACTCGTCGTTTCCCACTTCCTTGCCGGAGAGTTCAGTTGCCGACCGATCAAAGCTCTGCTCGGAGCTTGCGTCCGCTTTCAAATCCCTAGGTTTCGCCGGAGATATCAGCTTTCAAAAGGTTTTGCTTAATATCTCTCCATTGTCTTCTTCTTCTTTTGATCTATGTAGAATACGTCGTCGTTTGTAGCATTAAGCACGCTTCGGAGCTGATTTTGCAAATTGATCTTTGAGTTTCATTTTGTTGAAGTTCTGTTTTGTTCCTGTGTTAATTTATATGCTTTCGTAGTAGGTGATGCAGCTCAATGCGGAATTAATTGATTTTGATTTGCATTAATTCTAGATTGCTTCTATGTGTTTTGTGCTAAGAGAAGGTGTGTGTGTTTATTGCTTAGGCAGTTCCTTTATCCATCGGAAGACGACTTGTACGAGTTGATAAGGTTCTTGGTTGGGAGGCTATGTGATGTTGAAGGTCGAAAAAATGTAGTTGGAGAATCTAAAAGAGACCTTAAGATTCCTGAAGAAAATCTTGATGATGCAGGACTGCTGCCACGGAAGGAGCTTTTGAAGAGACATGGTGATCCGTTGATGATGACACAAACATCAGAGGCGTCAAGGGAATATAATGGTGTTGATATACCTATAGAAGATGGAGCTGACTCTTGCAATGAGACACCAACGGGTGAACAAGATGTCCTAGATTTGGTGGAGGGCGTGAGGACGAGCTCTTTGAGGGACAATGAGCATAATTTTGAGCATGGACAAGGACAACAGTCAACTTCACTGTGTGTGCCTTTGCCTCAGGTACTTAATTGCAGGATAATTGCATTGCATATTTAATATATAGTGGTAGACTCTTTAGGCTTTGCACTAGTTGTCCAGTGGAGCAAACAAGCTGATGATTTTGATCGGATCATATATGAAGATAGCGGAAGTAGGGAAAAAACAATGATACTATTTGATATTGTGGTTAGGCATTCAGAAAGCCTTCAACATGTCGTCTTTTCTTCTAAATTCAAGCCATATTGCAGATGAACTGCAAGACAGAAACTTTACAAGACCAAAAGGAAATGCTTGTGGAGAAGTCTGTCTCAAGCTCTGTTGAATTACAAGAACTGCAAGCAAAACTTGATTTGTTGAAAGCAGCAGTGGAAATGGCTTCTGATCACAAACATCCCAGCGACTTTTATGTGAATCAGCTAAACAATCAGGTGGAAGTGAAAAGGGCCAAAATTGTTGAAATGGAGAGTCACTGGTAGGATGATGATGTTTCTATATTTTAGACATTTTTACTTATATTTTTCCTATAATATCAACTGTTAAGCCTTTTTAGAATCTCTTACAGGATTGACAGAAACAAGATCCTTGAGCAGAAGAAGGATTCTCTTGAGGAAAAGTTAAGAGCAACAGAACCAGAGATCTATGTAAAATATAAAAAGGTGGAAGAGATATTAGCCGAAAAGAAAAGAAGGTAGGTCATCGTCTATTAGGTCACACAAAATATCCGTTGTTTTTTAGATTGCATACTTGGATCACGAGCAGAATTAAGAAGAAACTGTGTTCTTCCTTGAAAACTTTGTTCATATACCTTAAAAATTGTTATTTTGGCTACAGAGGAACTCGATTCTCTAAGCATGCAGAGAAATTGAATCCACTTTTTAGCTGTCTGAATGTTTGCTATGTGTCACTCTGCAGAGAGGACGAACTTATTGTACTCTCAGCTAAGGCTGAGAAGCAGCCCAAATTGCAACCTAGGAGAACCTACATTCAGCGTGTTGAAGAGATCACCAGAAACAGCCGGAAGCTGGATCTTGACATAGAAAGGATATTAAAAGAAACAAGGGAGCTTCAGTTGGAGAGCAACTCTGTCCGAGAACGGCTTAATCGAACTCATGCAGTGGTGGATGAGACTGTGTTCAGGTACAATCTTTTGATATGCTGGTGACTGCGAATTTGACATTTTAATGAGAGTGTAGATTGTTAAAATGTAAATTGTTTGATTTTTTTATCAGGGAAGCAAAAAAGGACCAAGTGGGACAACAAGCTTACAGGATACTGACTAACATCCATGACAGCTTTGAACAAATAGCTGAAAATCTTCTTGCAACAGATAGAACCCGACGAGAAGTGACTGATTATGAAGGCAAACTTGCAACTTTGGCATCTCGAAGCATTGATATTGACAAGCTGAAAGCAGATCTTGATACCATCAGGAGGGAAAATGATCTTCTTGAAAAGAAATTGTCCAAAGACTCATCACAGAATGTAAGTTAGAACAGTTGGAGTTGATTGATTATTTAAGATGATTGTGATGAACTCTTTGGTTTCATTCTATGCTGTAATGTACTGGTAACACACACACACACACACAGAGATCTACCTATCGATTTATGTGGAATCTAGTGCCTAATGATAACAGTGCTGCAATGTCTTGATGATATTGAGACTTGTTCTTGTTCTACTCAGGATGTCCCATCTCTCAAATCAAAATCTGCTTGATATCGCAACTACTATATTGGAATCGTCTGCCTTGAAGCAAACACAGGTGTTTAGTCACCATTATTTTTTGAAAGCAGGGAGGGATCCTTGTTTGTTGGATCGTTTCTTTATTTTCTGGGCAAAATATTTAAATTTGTTGATTATCTTTATGGTGACCAATAAGCAGATGTCAAGCCTCTCAAGACGTAATAGTATCTTTTTGCTGTCAAAAGTTGATATACAAGATAGAATGGCAATGGAAACAATTGACTGCTTCACTCAAACATCAAAAACTTCTCCAGCCTAAAAAGATCAGGTAATTGAGGAAAGCTAACGGCTAACTATCAAAAGCAAGAAATTCTAAGCCAAAGTTCCAACATAATCTCACTGAGAGAGCCTAGTTTCTAGCCACATCTAATATACACTTAAGGGAATGGCTTTGATCTATCAGTGATGTCTATACTACATACTTGGATGATGTAAACGATAAACATATCTATGGTCTTTATTCTTAGACGTTTTCTCTATTCAGCAATTTGTTATTCCAATGAATATTAGCTTGGGGTTGTTGAAAAGCACCAGATGTAGGAAGGCCAGAATCACCTGATCTGGCAACAGTTTGAGGTTGCTGAGCTAGGGGTTGAACATTAGATTGTGCAACTATCGTCTGAGATGCATTAATTCCAGGAAAAGAGCTATTAGAAGAATGTGCTGGCG
Source organism: Solanum sejunctum (assembly GCA_025642045.1). Taxonomy (NCBI): domain Eukaryota; kingdom Viridiplantae; phylum Streptophyta; class Magnoliopsida; order Solanales; family Solanaceae; genus Solanum; species Solanum sejunctum. The sequence goes on along the minus strand of JAOTQJ010000099.1, from coordinate 22,956,165 downwards.
CAACAGGAACGTGCTGGTCCTGAGGGATGTTGTAAAAATAATTGGTCTGAAGCATTGATTGATCACGTCCAGGAACAGAATTTCTGTAATGGGAATCTTCATTCTGCACGAAAAGATTAGGTGATATCTCAATATCAGAATTGGATGGAAACTGATACATGCTTTATGGTAGATTAACATAATATGCCACAGTCAAATCAACCAAAAGTGAAAGGAGATTAGTTTTGGAGAAAAAAAAAAATAACACACCTGCTTCTGCATGGAATAGACATTCTTTTCTTTCAGATCAGGTGTAGTGATATTTTCGTTGCTAGTAGAACAAACTAGAGCTGGAGTTCCACTGTATGAGGCAGTTGAGGATCCATACGAATTGTAGCCAGTAGGGGTGCCAAAGTGGTTCAAGTTTCCAGCAAGAGCTGCTGGTTTGTAAAGAGATGGAAGTGGTAATTTGACACCAGCAGCACTAACTGATGGTGACATATAAAAGTTGGCAGCAGAAGGTTGCTGAGCAAATCCACTCGGGCCCAAAAACTGGTGGGCACTCTGTGGCATGTAAACGTGGGGAATGTAAGGGTTATACGGCATATAGTTAGGAGGAAATGGTTGGCGGACTAAAGGAAACAAATGTGGAGGAATGCTGACAGAACTCTGCCCGAGGCCTACGGGTTGGGCCACAGGTTGATTAGAGCCCAATGTTGAAGGAGCTTGAGAATTTCCACCCTGCAGCAGACCATAATTTTTAGAAAGTCGGACCAAACATAATTAGACACATTAAAGAGATGAGAGAGTGGGTGATGTGAGGAAGGAAGGAAGATAAGGCACATAATTGAACATTTCAAAACTTCAAAGAAACTGCAGAAATTTAAAGCTGACAAAAGCCAACAGGTACCAAATAGACGAAAGTTCATTTTCATATCTATTTCTTTGTTCGATATAAAGGGAAGCATTGATCAAGTGTTTTACCCTGGACATACACATGATGTAGTTTAGCAAATTGTTGGCCAACACAAATGAAATGCCACCACTCAGTAGATGATGACTCTGAGTATTTCACGGTTCAGATCAGACATTGTAGAAAGAAATACCAAATAATCAACTTATCCACAAGTGAGCCAAGAAATTATGTCAAATTTGTCTTATCATAAGGTAATCCTTCAATTGCCAGTTCTACAAATCTTCCCATTCAAATTAATTGCACAGATAGCATTGTTATGTAAGAGGCAGTTGACCAAAAATTCGTTTTGACAGCACAGAGTGTAGCAAGGGCAAAAAAAAAAAAAAAAACTTTCAAATGAAATATGTGAATTAGAGATGTGTTAGGGACACAATGACATGCCTGTTGTTCTTGTCCCTCAGTAGACACAAGATGGGGCCCAAGCATGGGTGGTACAAAACCCAAGCTATAATCAGGAGAAGTCTGGAGAAGTGGCAATTGTGAGCCAGCAGAATGTGGACATTTCTCCAGCTTTGATGAATCATATGCAGGGGAAGCACCAGATACTTCAAAAGGTGATTTATTTTCAGATCCATGTTGGTGCGACAGCAGATTGTCAGGATAGTCACCTCTATGAGCTGCTGACGATGCATCTTGGTAGCTGCAGTTAGTTTTATATGGTGATGAGAGGTCAAGTATGAGGTATAAAGAAAAGAGTACCCAATAAACAGTTACTGTCCTGCAGACCAGACCAGGATAAGCATATGACATGGTCATCCTTGTTACTATAAGCTACCATTAGGAAAAAAGAGAACTTGACAGTCCAGAGCCAATTGGTCATGGAACACCATCAAATTGTGGTAAATGATTGCAAAAATATATTGAGATGCTCCCAGACAACAACAAATCAGCAAAAATGCTTCAGTAGAGAAACATTTAGATGTATAAAATCACAAATGAATACAAAAGCATGACATGTCACTCCTTTATCTACCTCCCAGGTTCCATGGAAGTACTATCATTAGCTGGAGCAGTCTCCACAAGCATCGAGTCTTTGCCACAGCTTATGCTTGGATCCAATTGAGGATCCAAACTACCGAAAGTCAATCCGCTCCTGAAGGATTCAGGTACTTGAAGATGATTTGGAAAAATTACAGGCTGAGAACGGGCAGAGACATTTAACTCCCCAAACTTCATGTCAAGCTGTGGAACTGGTTGTTCCACAGAAGAATTTGGTTTAGAAAGTGATGGTAAATTGTCTCCCTTTGCAACAGCTGCTGCCTGAGATGGCAATACTGCATCAAGATCATGATAAAGTGAGATCACCAAGAAAGGAAAAGTAAAAGACGAAATTATGAATCACATTAATTTTCCTCTCTTCCTCAAAAGCAACGCACGGGTAAGCTCACGATGGTTATGTTATTAACATATAATTTCTAGAAATTCATCCAAATTCAATGATTCGACAGACGATAAAGCCAGTTAGAAATTATCCACATCAAGAATTGATGGCAGTGAAATGGACTTGTAAGATAGAGTCAACTAGTTTTCTCATGTATATCTTGGGAACCACATTAGCAATAATACTTGGGCCTTTGACATTGAGCTACTAAAATAAACATAAGAAATCCATCCACATTAATAACTTTAAGGAGGCTGTAGCCCCCTTGAATTCGGAAATCCAGAAAAGATAAAAGTGAAGCAAAGGAGAGTCAAGATACATCGATGTGGTACCTCCTGAATGACCTTTAACTTGTTTGGAATGCTGTCTTTCATGATTAATTGCAACTGGTTGTGTAGCGGTGTCTGAAACTCCCTGGGATTCTTTTGGCCCTGTTGTGTTTATATAGTTGATAGTTCTACTGTCTGCATGAGGATCTTGACAAGCATCTAATCTTCCCTCATTTGCAGGAGACACAGTGGAGTCGGTAGCAGTGCGCTGGCTACCTATCTCACGCTTTATTGTACCAACTGTTCCTGGATTTCGTGGATTCAAGGCTGGCACTAGTACAGGATCTGATGAAGAAGAATAGACACCAGAAGGTGATACGCTTGTCACAAGCTCATTAGGTCTTGATATGAAAATTTTTTCTTTAAATCTGGTTCCTCGTGCAAAGGTTGGGGTAGGGGCAGGAGTGGGACCAGGATCCAAGTCCCGATTAGGAGGTACAGTTGAAACTTTAGCCAACTTGTTTACTTTAACAAATGAACTAATTCTACTGGCATGACTAGGATTGTATCGAGCAAACTCAGCAGCAAATTCTTTGGCATCTTCTGTTTTACGTGCAGCTGGCATGGAGGCCTTGGAAATTCTATCCTTGGAACTATTCACTCTATTTTCTTTCTTAATGTATCTTCTGACACCAGCATCTGTTGACAATAAGAAAGGGGGTACATTCACACTGCAAGCCATGAATACAGAAAATACATCTCCCTCTATCAATATGAAACACACTACCAAATTCCAACAGAAACCATGTTGTTTAAGTGATAAGAGATGGTGAATATTGAACATGAAGGCAGGACTGGCGAGCATACAACTATTAAGGAGGACACTTTGAAAGTTAATTATTCTTGAATTGTATGCTCAAAGCTTAAAGTGGAATACACAACATCCTGGATGCTCGAATAATCGATCAAGATCATGACCACATGATGACTGTAACTCTTACCCCGAGTTGAAGTCCCATATATACCATCAGTGATGTAATTTATCTCACGACCATCCCTAGCCCTTCTCTGCATGCCTGACATCCACCTGTAATCGTTGCAAGTTTGGCTGCTGGCTTTCTGTGATAAGCAGACAGTGAAACAATGAAAGATCAAGCTAAGTGAATTTTGTGATAAAATTTGCAATGGCCACTTCCCATACTAGTAGCTGTGTCCCCTTGAATAGTTCTAGTTAGATTCGACATAATCATTAAGAAAAATACTTACTGTTTTCTTTCTGTCTCGTTTCCTTTTGACCTCATGAAAAGTATCTGCAGAATTAGCTAGTTTGCTTAAGTGAAGAAAACAATAAGGTAATATGCTCAGAATTAATGCATGTTCAAGAGGACAAAGAAATTATCATGAATTAATGACCCTTCTCACACATAAATCAAATCAAACAATGCTTCACTTCCAAATTAGTCGAGATTAATCAATGGAAGCCTTTTATGACAACTAAACAGGTATGCATTACAGTAAGCAGTTATGCGCATATCAACTTCTTTATCAAGGTTCCATTGGCACAGCTTATCGAATTCCTAGTCAGCAACGACACTGTCAAAAAACATACCTAATGCGATCCCACAAGTGGACCATGCTAACTTGAACATCACAACAAATAATAACTACATACCTAGTGTGATCTCCTGTACAAGCTCGAATATCACAACAACAACATAGCTAGTGTGATACCCTATGTAAGCTTGAAATAATATACCTAATGCGATCTCACAAAGTGGACCGTACTAGCTTGAACATAGATAAATAACAACAACAACAACATTACCCCAATGCTCAAAGGCTCCTGCCCATTGCGGGGTAAGGGGGTTGAATGTACGCAGTCTGACCCCTATGTTTTTTAAACATAGGGCGACTGTTTCTGAATGACCCATGATGAGTGTCGAAAGTTGCATTGACTAACTGCTACTTCACAATTGAAAGAAGCGCAGACAGATTAAAAAGATATTTTACTTTATTTCATCATACCCCAAATTCAAAGAATAGTGAATCTTTGGCTCCATCCGAGATCGATAGAAAAACACAACCAAGAAAACAGAAATACAATGTCAAAATGAATTGGTCCATAGAAGTAAATAAAAGGCAACAGAATAAAAGAACAAAAAAAACATCTAGAAACACCCAAGCATGTGGCCTAATGATGAATAAGGAAAAAAATATAAATGTAATTTTTTCTCATCCTAGTCTTAACTAACAAAGTTACCTAGCACCTACTACTGGAAGAAGGTGGAAGATATCTCGTGCAATAAAAATTTTTAAATAATCCTATTTGCAAGCATCAAATATGAAATGGCCGTGAAGGTACAAACATCAAATCAGCCATGTTTGCTACTATTACATTGTTACTTATTAAATTAATTTCGTATTATATCGCTAAACAAGCTTCATGATTTCCTTTCATTATTCGGTGCTGCGAACAGAATAATTATATAAAATTGGAAATAAATACCTAGATATAAAAGCTTCTGAGCGGTATCATTGGGATCCATATTGCATTCCTTGAGCATTGCGTAGATGTCTTCATCGGTGTGCTTGCCGCCGGCGATCTCCTTTATATCGTCGATCGTTTTCCGAACATTGCTCGGAATGATAATTCTCGAAGCGCCGCTGCTCATGCTGTCAACCAGAACACCAGATTTCAGGATTAAAATGTATATAAACTATATTTTTCTTCATTTATAGGTAAAAAAAAAAAATAAAAATTCATTTAACTGTTTCTAATATTTTCTTCCATTTAATTAATATTTAAATATTATTCTCCTTATTTCAGTTTCCAATTCATCTCGGAAGGAGCCAAAGATTCATTATTTTTTTGCTTTAAAGTATGATGGAATAAAACAAAATGACTCTTTAAACTGTCTGCGCTTCTTTCAATTATGAAGTAGCAATTAGTCAATGTAACTTTCGACGCTCATCATGGGTCATCCGAAAACAATCGCGCTATATTTTTAAACATAGGGGTCAGACTGCATACATCCGACCTCCCTTACCCCATAATGGGCGAAAGCATTTGAGGCATTGGGGTAAGGTTGGTGTTGATATTATCTTTGTTTCAGAATTATTTATTATATTGTGCTCTTATTTTTTTCCAAATTTTCTTAAGATTAGAGATAGTTGAAAAAAAATCATCAAATATAAAGATAATTTTTGGAAAGCTTCATTGTTTTTTGAAAGATAAAAAAGAATTGTTAAAAGTTCATTTATTTTCATTTGATTTGCATTAATCTTTAATTCCAAGTAGAGGTGAATTTATTTATTTTTTGCTTTAAGTAACATTAACATGTTTAAATTAGGTTGTACATACTAAAATGTCAAAAAATTAAAATTTAAGAAAATGCTAAATAATGAATCAAACTTAAGTAACCTCACTAAAATGTCCATCAATCAATAACAAAAGCAACCATTTTATCTTTATTGTTAAAAGGTGCCAACACAAAAATATTTACACTATTTTAAGTTGTCATGGTAAAGTTAGCATATTCATTGAAATTTCACGAGTAAGGTCTTTATATATTGCATTGTTATTGTTCGTTATTTATTTTGTTACTTTTATTGTCTTTACAAATTATTATTTTCTTTTCATTCTAGCCGTTTGATTTCATATCTAGTATTTTCTGCTTTTGAGGATGATATTTTTGAGATAAGAATCTTTTGCAAATAGTCTTTTTATCTCTATGGAGAGGTAAGGTCTACGTATATTTTACCCCCTCCCTAGACCACTTGTGAAATTTCATAAGGTATGTTGTTGGTATGGTAAAATTATATACAACTCTTAAAAAATTGCTAATTAAAAGAATAGTTTGACAGATATATTCCTTATTGATCTTTTATCTCTTATTTATTTACACGTTTTTATTCTAGAATAATTAATAGTAAAAGTAAAGCTAAATAAAACTATAATGTTTAAATTGATAATTATATAATAGCTAAGAAGGAACAAAGGAAGTACAAAATATACACATATCGATATATTATTTGCAAGGTTATTAGACGCATATAACGCTCTTATCCAAAGAGTAGCTCTTAAAATGAATTACGAATTGATTGTAATAATTGAAAATTGATAACTAATAATCCTGCAATATTGTTAGTACTATAATTTAGTCTAAATTTTATATAGACAAAATTATTAAATTTAAGATAAATGTGAAATTAAGTAATTGTATAGTAGCATTAGGAAAACATAAACGACAGAAAAATTATAAAGGAATAAAGAGAAATTGCAGTATCGGGTCAAAATTGGACAAAATTTCTCCGGTCTACTGTAACGGTCGCCGGTAAGATTTCGTCGGTATTCCGGTCACCTTGTTCGGAGAATTTGTGCTTCTTCCTCTTCGAGGTTAGTGTGAAGTTTTTCCAAGTAGCAGAATATTTTATTGATTTATAGTTTGTGAATGGTTATGTATCCTGTTTTGCTAGGTGTAGGCTAATTGATTGAGTTAGATTCATATGTAATTTAATTTCTGATGAGTATTAATATGTGTTTGGCCTTTATAGATGGAAAAAGATTGGGTTTTTAACTTGATAGAAAGAAATGGCATCAGGAATTTCTGGTAGTTTGATTTTGATGTTCCTTAGAAAACACTCAAAATGAAAAAAGTCCACTTAAGAATTATCTAATATTTGATAGTCTGAACAATAACAACATACTCACTTGAATCCCACGAGTGAGATCCGGAAAGGGTAGTATGTATGCAGACTTTGCCCCTAACGGTAGAGGTAGAGAAGTTGTTTATGATAGACCTTCCTCTTAAAAGAAAAGATGAATTGGAAGCACAATTATAAGAAAATAAGACAGCAAACCCAAAAAAAAAAGGATACAAAGCTAATTCACCCTTCTTCTTTGATCTACAAATTCACGTGATCGAGACTGTGCAAAGGAGAACACGATGGAAACTTTGTGGACTTTATCATCAACCTTCATTTTGCGTCGCTCAATAAGAATCTAGAATAGCAGAAATACTGCTTCCAAAGTTGGTTGACTGTAGTTCACACTTGGGCAAAGACGACTGTCCAGTGGTTTTATTCTTTGTTACCTAAAATTCTATCATTATAGTGTCAAGGGGATGCAGATGCTGTTGATTTATTGGAAAAGGCCTTTCGAAACAGAGATGAAGTGATAGTGTCAACTGAGACAGTTGTCCTCTGCTGGGCATATGATTTCACCATATTAATTTGGATAGGCATCTTACCAAACAAAAGTGTTCTATTGATCATTGTTTTTCTGATTGACACCGTTTTTCTTTTTCTGTAACGGAAAAAAATTTTCTCTTTGGAAGTGCCGGAAACTTAATAAGGAGCAATTCTTCACTGTTAGAAGACCGCCTTTGTCTTTCCAGCCAATTTGCACAAAAAGCTAGGAGATCAGGCCAGTTCTATTTCCTTATGATACAATTCCGAAAAAGTCTGTCTATGATAGCATTGGTAAGATACTGACTTAATTTAGTGCTTTGAGTGTCAAATTCATAAGAATATGCCACCTGTAGAGCTTTACAAAATGGTCGATGAATCTCAATGACTTTTCAAATGATAAGCACCAGGTAGAAGCCATGTAAAGGTCTCTCAATTGAGCCATTGGAATTTGATGATGCTTCAGAATGAGGATCTGGCCAAAGAATACATTTAATATTTTGGTTTATTTGTTGAGCTTTTGGATACACTGATTGCCAAAACCCCAAAATTCTTACTAAAAAGTATCATTCCAAGACACTTTTGTAAACCTTATAAACAAAATACATTCCAGAAGCAATACTTCTGTTGTGTTTCTCTAATAATAAGAGTAGCACTGTCGTGAGTGTATTAGCAACACATTAAAAGTCAGGAAAAGTTATCACTTATATGTGTTTATCAAACTATTCTTTATAGTTATCCTCTATACCTTAGATGGCATTTATTTTTGAACTCTAGCTTACTTTGCCAACTTATTATATATTCCGGTAATTAGATCCTTGTGTTCATAATTGGTTGGTGTTCTTTTGAGCTGGCTTATTTGAGCGATCATCTGACAAAAAATTTGCAGATATCTATTTCAGTTTAAAGACTGGGGATTCTAGTGTATGGCTTCTAGGAGGAATATTCAATACAGTCGTCTTGCTGTGGATGATGATGACGACTATTATGGAAATTCTGGCAAGCGAGCTGACCCTAGATTTGATTATTCACCAAAATCGTTAGATAGAATCCCCTGGAAGTCTATTGCCCTTGCTCTTTTTCTGCTCTGTCTGGGATGCCTGCTTCTCTTACTATCCTACTTCATCTTATCTGGTCATATGGAAGGAGAGACTTCCCAGGCATATGGTCTCCTTGTACTTGGGATTCTCACTTTTCTCCCTGGTAAGTCAAGCCCATACATCAATTTATACGGTTTCGTATGCTTAAGCTGCAACACTTTTGTCCATAAGTTCAAGATATCCTTGAGGAGAATGTAGTAGTTCATTAAATCCAGAATCAATTTGCAGCTGCACTATTTATTTGAGTGTGATCTGTCCTCTCTGTAGTTGCTAGAAGCATCGAATCAGGTGATTGTAGATCTGCACTCGGAAATGGTCATATTTAATCGATTTTTTGGGATGTCCATTACATTTTGCAAACTTCTGCAATAGACAATAGATTTTACTTCAAGTCATCTTTTCTCCATTTTGTTTAGACAGTCTTGATTCCAATACTGACTATGTTTCTGGTTGTGTAATAAGCTCTCTATTAAAGTTCCATATTCATCTTTTCATTTATTAATTGTTTAGGCAACCCAATGATCAGCTTTGATCTTGATAATTACTTGCAGGTTTTTATGAAACACGTATTGCATATTACTCTTGGAGAGGTGCTCAAGGTTATCGATTTACTGCAATCCCCGACTATTGAGTCTTCACATTTCATGTAAACTCTGAATGTAGTTACTAATTTCTGTAATGAGTTTGTAATAGTTTATAACTCTCCTTTTGTCCTTCACATTTCAAATTACTTCTGAATGCAGTTACTGGTTTTTGGAATGAATTTACAGTATTTATTTTGTCCTAGTTTCTTGTGAATATTTTTATTGTCGATCGTAGTTTTGTATCCCAATTTAGGACATCTTTACAAACAACAACAACAACATATCCCCATAAGTAGGGTGTGGTGATGGTAAATGTATGCAGACCTTGCCACTAAAAACACTCATCTAAAAGAATCGAGCCCAAAAAAGCCACTACTATATATAGGCTGATGCTTCATTAGCAGCTAACGTTGAAGCTAAGGCTATGCTGCATTCTGTTTGCTTAGCATCTCCACTTCACAATAACTCTCTCTTCCCAAAACTCAAAGACTCCATTAATGGCAACAACACTGTACAAACACCCACTTCAGAAATCCCCAATACTACCCTTCTCCACCATTTCACCTCTCCATTCGAGCTCAAACAAGTTGTTGCCTTTCTCATCAAAACCAACAAACCTCTCTCACTACTCCCACTTTATCGGGTCGCTTCCGTTTGCGCTCTTACCCCAAATTTCACCTTTGCCCAACAGATTTTCAACTGTATCGACCAGCAAGAAGTTTCTATATGGAATAGCTGTTTGAGAAATCTTGCTGAAGGCCCTTCTCTAATTGATGCAATTTTCTTGTTTCATCAAATGCGTAGTTACAATGTGGGTGTTGACTGTTTCACTTGCTCATTTGTTCTTAAGGCTTGTGTGGGGTTACGGGATCTTTTATGTGGAAGAATTGTTCATGCGTATGTAGAGAAACTTGGGTTTCAATCGAATTTAGTTTTGCTAAATGCACTTCTTCATTTGTATGCTACTTCTGGAGCAATGGCTGATGCCATCCTTCTGTTTGATAAAATGCCTCAACGAGATGTTGTGTCCTGGAATATAATGATTACCCAATTAGCCAAAAAGGGTGATGTTGATGGAGCGTATGACTTGTTTGGGAAAATGCCAGAGAGAAATTTAAGGTCTTGGACTGCCATGATTACTGGTTTTGTTCATTGTGGGAAGGCTAAAGAAGCTATTAGACTTTTCATAGAAATGGAAGAGACTGGGTTGAGGGCGAATGAGGTGACTGTGGTGGCTGTTCTTGCTGCTTGTGCTGACTTAGGTACACTTGAATTGGGCAAGAGGATTCATGAGTACTCAAATAAAAGTGGGTTCAGGAGAAATGTTCACATTTCTAACACTCTGATTGACATGTACATAAAATGTGGCTGCTTAGAGTCTGCAAAAGCTGTTTTCGAAGAAATGAAGGAACGGACAATTGTATCATGGTCAGCCATGATCCAGGGTTTAGCTATCCATGGACAGGGGGAAGAAGCCTTCGAACTCTTTAACGAGATGATCAAAGTTGGAATGAAGCCTAACGAGGTCACGTTTCTTGGAATCTTGCATGCTTGTAGCCATATGGGATTGATCAATGAAGGGCGAGAATTTTTCACTAGCATGAGCAGAGATTACAACATTTCCCCCCAAATTGAACATTATGGCTGCATGGTTGATCTCTTAAGTCGAGCAGGACTACTTCAAGACGCGTATGAGCTCATCACAAACATGCCTGTAAAACCAAATGCTGTTGTATGGGGTTCTTTTCTTGGTGGATGCAGAATTCAAAAGGATGTGGAAATGGCTGAGGAAGCTATCAGGCACCTCGGGACACTGGACCCTCTTAACGATGGATACTACATCATGATGTCAAATATTTATGCACAAGCTAAGCGATGGGAAGATGCAGCAAGGGTGAGGAAGTTGATGAAGGATCGCGGAGTAAAGAAAACTCCAGGTTGGAGTTCAATTACTATAGCAGGAGCAATACACGAATTTGTGGCTGGAGATGATTACCATCCTCAAGCTGAGGAGATCTTTGAAAGATGGGACAAACTGCTTAAACAAATGAGGTCTAAAGGGTATGTACCAAATACTTCAGTGGTTCTACTAGACATTGAAGAACATGAGAAAGAAAAATACTTGCATCGTCATAGTGAGAAACTGGCCCTTGTTTTCGGTTTGATGAACACAAAGCCAGGAGAGACGATCAGAATCATGAAGAATCTTCGCATTTGTGAAGATTGTCATGCTGCTTTCAAGGTTATATCAGAGATTGAACAACGGGAGATAGTTGTGCGCGATAGGAACAGGTTTCATTGTTTTAAAGATGGACTTTGTTCTTGTAAGGACTATTGGTAGCAAATCTTGCGCTTGGAGACCTTTTGTATACTGTTGTTATATATGTTTCTTGATTCAGATGAAGCAATAAAAATTCCAATACAAAGTCAAATTGTATTTGTTTTTGGAAGGGTAAAATATGCGCAAACTTTATCATTACTTCATAAAGATAGAGAGATTATTTCTGGAAGATTCTCGTTTCAAAATATATCAGCCCCCAAAATAGTAGAAAACAAATGATAATATAAATAACAAACACAAGACGTACAATAACAACTCAAGATATAAAGACACAACTAATCCTACTAACCTACTATAACACAAGATCATATATTATCCAATCCTTACCCATCTATTAACCATCTACCTCAAAAAGCACAACATGCAACTTAAAAAGAATGAGTGGAGTATTTTATTTTTACTCTAGACTTGTAATTATTTTGTTTAATTTTGAAATTTTTCGATAGAAAAAAATGATAAAATCAACATTTTAATTTTGGTCCTATAAATTTGTCAAAAGTTAAACACTTGTAATCCCCATTAAATATTTTGCAAACTCGATCTTGGTTAGAATATTTGATGGAAATTAAAAACTTTTTAGAAAACTTAGAAGGACCATAATTGCTCAATACATACTTAAAAGTACTATTTTGAACTTTTTCTCAAACGTATAGACCCTTTTTGTCATTTTCTTGCCCTCTTTAAATCTTCGAAAACTACATTAAAAATGGATTCAATAGTTTCTTCCTTATTTTCCCCAATAAAGTTTTGATTTTTCACAAAATCTGTTCAATTTGAAGAAATGGGATCTTCTGAAAGTGTAAGAGCAGCTCTAATGGTCTATAGAAATCTACTTAAAGCAGTGAAAAAGCATATAGGTAAGGAAGAACACAAGGTTCATTTCACTGATTTCATCAGAGAAGAATTCAGGAAAAGCAGAAATCTTGAATACCCAAAAGACTCTTCTTTTGCTCAGCAAAGAATTAATCTTGCTCAAAATTATGCTTATCTTCTCAAGAGTGTCCATCATCATAAGGTAGCTTCATTTCTTTAATTATCCCCAATTTTTGTTGCCTTGTGTCTTTGTTTAGTGTAGCTCCTCTTTTTCTTGTTGTATTATATTGTTATTTTAAGTGTTATGTTTGATTTGATTGTTAAGATAGGTCCCATTTTAGGTAACCACCTAATTGGTGTGGTTGCGTTTAGTGGCGGATGTATGATTTTCACTAATAGGGTTTAAAATATGAAGAAGTAAATGTACAAAGAAGTTGAAGGGGTTTGACGTTTACTATATAAAATGTAATTTTAACCATTTACAAACAATGCAAGTTTTTGCCGAAGGGCATTTGGATGAACCCCTTGCCCTACTTAGCTCCGGCCCTGGACTCGTGTCGTTATCTTAATTGGAAAGGAAGCCTTGTCATGTGATTATGAGGTCATGGTTCGAGTGTGGAAACCACCTCATGGAGAAATGTTGTATGCCCTTCCGCAAACCCCATCCATATGAGGGAACTTTTGCTTCTCAACTAAGATGAAATATGCGAAGTTAATCATAACTCTTTGTTGTGGTGTTAGTAATGGAAGAATATAGTCATATACAACATACTCAGTGAATGGTGAAGTAGGATGGGTATGGTAGAATACATGAACATGTTAAAAAAGTTATTATAAGTCAGTTTGATAGACTTTCTAAAAGTATTAGATAAATTTGACATCAAAAGTATATATATGAAATCTCTAGTCGGTTTGTAATGTTCTAATTTACTTAGTTAAGGCGTATAGCTGTGTGAATTGTAAGTATCACAAAGGTAGTGTCGACAATAATGCTATGTAGATTGAATGTGTAGCCTTTAAGGTCCCATGCACCTGCAACATTAGAGCTCATGAAAATGTCGATGTCGAGATGTATGTGTGATCACACAATATCAGGTAAGATTATAAGTCATCTCATTCAGGAGAGAGTGGAAGGAATGAGGTAGGCTGAAAATAATATGGAGGAAAATTCTCAGTAGAGGTACAATTTCGTGGAATCAATGTGGATTTTGTTAAGGATAAAAAGGATACATAGAGAAGTTACCAACTGGTGAGATTAAGGTTTTGTTAATCCGTCATTATTAGTGTTGTATATTTGATCATATGACAAAAGATTTTTTTGTGATAAGCCTATTTTTATAACCGTAATTAGTGGTCTTATCCTTTTTACTTGACCATAAGTTGAAATAATTTAAAGGGAGTCATGGAAGTCTTCCTTTCTCAACTAAAACATTTTTTTGCATGGTAAACTCTCTCCGTGATCATGGTTCTTTGACTCTTATTTTCTTGTTATTTTCAATTGTGATATTAATTACATCATGCAAATGTGGCTTTCTTTGTTTTTGCAGGACTTGTTATTTTCTTACAACATTGCAGTGGATAGATCAAATGAGATGACAAAAGTGCTGGGCAAATCTGCTGCAAGTGTGGGTCTACGCCTTCCTGATGTTTATCAGCCTTAAATGTTGGTAGGTTTTCACTTTTTCCTTTTCATTTTCTTGTTTGTGTGAGATTGTGGTAAACGATGGATCCATTTTATGTTGTGTAGTTTATGGTCCAAAAGTTGCTATGTCATAGCTTGTTGAAGCTTGGAAAGTCTGTATGTCTAAGAAATCAAGGAACCCTTGGAAGTTAATCCTCGCTCTTTCCCAATGTCTAAGTTAGCCAAGGAAATGACAGAATTACCGAGCTTCATGTTGCAGCCTGTTCCTCAATTTTATCTCTTTTTTTTTCAACTTCTTAATGCATGCTTCCGTTCCAGCATTTTGGTTAGGATCTAAATATACTTTTTGTTTCTGTTGATGAATCTGTGGAATAGTTTTTCCATGGAGAACGTAACCTCATTGCTGCAATGGCTAATTGAATTTAGAACTCAGATCATTGGTAGGCTCTTCTTGATAGAATTTAAGATTTCGGAAGATGCACTACTTGCTGCTTTTCATTGAATTGGACGTGAAATTGTGAAATCCAGGTCAAACAACTGTAATTGATGTACTCGTGGCTGGAAACAGATCTATGAAGGATTAGGTTTGCGATGTTGGTGGTTCCTGTACTGCTATTGCCCGGTTGTTGATGGAGGTTTGCATCTGTGACGTTACTGGATATCGTGGACTGTTGGCTCTGATTTTGCCGACAGCTTGATGTGTTTTTATTTGAACGAGAACCCATCACACTATAAACTAACATGAATGAGTCTGATAAATTCTTGTGCAAAATGTGAATGTTTCCATAAAACATTCAACATTTAAGACTTACCTGCAAAGTTTTTGATCCATCTCTGCATTCTTGCTTGTCTGCAGCATATGTATCACGTCGAGTCTATTTCTTATATACATTTTCTCAATTTACATGTTGTTTGCAGTACTGGTATCACGTCGAAGATGGTGTCAGATGATTCAACTAAACTGGAAGCTGATATCACAGATAGCCTAGAACAACTTCCATTCATATCTCTTTAGAATAGCAATCTCGTAGATGTATCCTATGTTGGACAGAATGGTCCCTTGTTTTTGGTTCGATGAACACCAAACCAGGACAGGATCAGAATAATGAAGAATCTTCGCGTTTGTGAAGACTATTTTGCTGCTTTTAGAAGTAATATCAGAAACTGTCAAGCAAGAGATAGCAATAAGTTTTGTTGTTTTAAAGATGGCTTTTGTTCTTGTAAGGACTATTGGTAGACAATATTGCTTATGAAAACTCATTAGTCCATTTGAGCTTCTTGTTTCCGTTTGTTGCTATTGTTCTACCGAGGATCTTTCAGAAACGGCCTGTCTCTACCTACTCTAACAATGTCTTTAGACCCCACTTGTGCGATCAGATTCTTTTTTTTCCTTCTTGTTGTTGAACCTCACTTAAATCTTGGTGGCTTTAGACATATTTGGTCAATTATTGAAAAAGAACATGAATGTATCATCCTTCAATTAACTATGCAATTGCTCCAATAAACAATGGCTTTGACAGTGGCAGAGGTCAGACTAATTTGAACAAATCATATCATGTCATGTCCCTTGCAATAGTTGTGGAGTACCTCAAATTCAGGTGCTCAGTTATATGTAATCTAAAATTATCATGTTTTTTGGTATGTATTATCTGTCTTTTAAAATTTTCGTGTACTTCTTAAGGTTGACTTCAATTACATTAATTATAAGAGTATTCATTTACCTACCGCTTATTAAATCCATGGCGGATGGATAATATAAATAACGTTTACTAGACATAGAACAAGAATTTTTTTATTTTCTAATTCAAATAATAAATACATCTTTTTGACGAAATTCTTAAAGATAATCTTATATATAAGGCTCTTATTCTATTTATGGATATTCTGTAACTATTTTCTCAATCGATAAAATTTTAATAAATAAGTAATATATTTTGAACCCCATAATTTCTTAATAATTGAACCCGTCCAACCAACATCATTTCCTAAAAAAATTGAAACAAATATACTCAGCACATTTTAGTATATCTAATTATTGACCAGATTGAATGATTAAATTATTTAAAAAATTAGAAAAAAAGGAAAAATTTGACATTATTCCCTCTTCACATGGAAATTAAGATTAATCCCGTGACTCTTTTTTTTTCTTCTTTTTTCTCTTTCTTAATTGAATATTTAATATAAAAATATTTATTTGTTTGTTCTTTTTATATGAGAATCCAGACTGTTATGAGGTGACCTAATAAATACAATTGCTATGATCCACAACATAAATCATTTCGATTTATAATAAATTTGCTACCTAAGATTAGATCTCATTTCTTAATTTTTGCACCTAATTTGGACCATATACCATTTATCTAATTGATTTGACTGCTAACAACTCTGTGAATAGGGAGATGTTGTTGGACCAGTTAAGGATATTCATATTTTTAGAATATGATGGGTAATTTTTGTATCAAGAGTGTTCAACAACTGATATATATCAAAATATTGATATTTAACCTATATATACAAAATAATTTTCCGACAAAAAATATTAATCTGATCACCCTTGATGAACATAGTTCCGTTCCTAAGCGGAGTGTCAGTATACAGTCAAAGTTTGGATCGTGTGGAAAAAATTTGTGAAATCTATATATATATATATATAAGGTTATATGGATTTAAGTTGTATATATTGATAGTTATAAAAAGAATTTACACTATTAAGCTAGCTTGACTATTTTCAAAAAATTTTATATTTATTATAAGTGGACTAACTTATTTGGTGAAAAATATCTATACGTTACTCAAATTATAAACTTGTGAAGTTATCCGAGTTAAAGTTAAGATAAATTTTTTAGATTTTTTTTTTCTTTTTAGGCTTCCTTGCCTTAACATCCAAATAAATGAAGAGTGGATATTGAAAAACGAACTATCACTATCTCTTAAAAAGAAAATAAGCTCTTTTTATTCATTCGAACAATGCATTAAGCACGAAAGTATGCAATTCTCCCTATTTAAAAAAAAATGTTATCTCATTTATAATAATATGGAAATTCTTACTATAATTTCATATCAATTTAGCATGGGACAGAGCGATAATTTAGACTCAAATTCTCGTTTGTATTAAAAATTCACCAAACGCGTATCAACAACAATAATATTATCTCAATGTCTCAAAGGCTCCCGTCCATTGCGGGATAAGAGGAGGTTGAATGTACGTAGCCTGATTCCTATGTTTGACCCATGATGAGCGTGGAAAGTTGCATTGACTAACTGCTACTTCACAATTAAAAGAAACGCAAACAGTTTAAAGAGTCATTTTGCTTTATTCCATCATACCTCAAAGCTAAAAAATAGTGAATCTTTGACTCTATCCGAGATTGATGAAAATTTCATCAAATGCGTATAGATAATTTAATTCAAAACTAAATAAGCAAACTTTCTATAGTCTAAAATTCATAAAGTAGAAATGATATATCGACTCTTTAACTCACATCCAACCACAATGGCATACCATTGAATTATAGCTGTAGTTGATATAAGGAAAGGCGATGACATTAACAATAACAAATTCAATATTATTTTGTAAGTGAAGTTTGAAAAGAATAATATATACACAAATATTATCATTAATTTTATGAAATAAAAAGACTATTTTCGATAGACTCTACAAACAACAAAACATACTCAGTAAAATCTCACAAGTGGGGTCTAAGAAAAGTAAATGTACGCGGACCTTATAACTATCTCATAGAATTAATGATAGACTGTTCTGAAAGACCCTCAACTCAAATATATCAGTCCCAAAGCAGAAAATAATAGATACAAAAAGGAAAATAGCATAATTAGGCAAACATATGATATGTAATTACATCATACAACTATATTTTGAAAATAAAAATAAAATTTATAGTTATAGTTAGGGTTTTGTTGGTATTTTCTCTCTTCCTCTCTCTCGCCTCTCTCCTCTGCAATTTCTTGTGATATACAATTGCAAATGTATATTAACAACATATATATAATTATTTTGATACATAGTCAAATTTAACATATATACATATACAATTCGCTTCTCTCCTCTATCTCGATCTCGCTCGCTTCTCCCTTCCTCTCTCAATCTCGTTTGCTAGACAAATATATATGTATATTAATTACACATAAACGATTATTTGACAGATATATACATACAGTTGGACAAATATATATATATATATATATATAATTCGTCTCTCTCTTCCCTCTCTCGAGCTCGCTCGCCTCTCTCCTCCACTCCAAGTCACATTATTAAAATTATATTGTGTAACTATATAAAATATAATTATTTAATTATATTAAATTTTAAATTTAAGATTATTTATGAAAATTTCTCTAAGATTGTGGACACAAGTAATATGTGGAAAGATGAGAAAAGTAGTAGTAATAATACCAATAACTCTTTGTTATTAGTGTTTTGTGTAGATTCATGATCTCTAATTTGGTGTTTTTTATTTGGAATCACACAATAAAAGAAAGCATGATAGACAGGTTGGAGAGGGGTGGTGGCCCATATGTTGGTTGATTCAGACACTTGTGTTTGGGACAAAATACAATGAAATAATTGAACGTGAAAAGCTTTACTTTAGCTTTGAGCTTTGACCCCCCATGTTCTTAATTTGTTAGTAGGGACTCTACTAATTTTGTACATTAGATTTAGCCCCAATTGTCAAGAATTAGGTCCCCTCTCTCTCTTTTCTTTATCTAACAGTATAAAGATTGCTTTTTTCTGTCCATTGCTGAACAAAAACCCCCTCAAAGTTTTCATCTTTGTGACTTCAGGTACTATTTTTTAGGCTGCTTTTTTAGCACTTTTGAACTGGTCCTGTGATTTGCTTGGGTGGGTTTTTTAGGCCTTCTTTGTTTTAACGATTTTTCTTGGTAGGGTTTTCTTGGAAAAAAGAAAAAAAAGGTGGGTCTTTTACACAAGATCTGTGTGCTTTCATTGACCCTTCTTCTGTTTCCTTTTTTTCATCTATGTGGGGTTGTGCTTATCTTCTTCTATGTGGTGTTTGATGGCTCTTTGAGTGCTCTTTAATGTCTGCATTTTAAGGTTTTTGCCTTGTTATTAGGTTCTTGTTTCCTGGGAAAAAAGGGAATTTGGGTATTTTTTGAGGTAAATGTTGAGACATTAGCTGTGTTGAGCTTTTTATTGTTACTAAGTAGTTATGATCTGCTGTCTGCTGCTTAATTTTTGTTGGATTAGCCTACTAAATAAATGTTGATTTTTGACCTTGTGGACTTTGTGTGTTGCTCCTTTTACTATCTGTTTCAGATCTTTTTTCCTTTCCATTTCTTCCTTGTTTAATGATTTCAAGTTCCGCTGCTTTTTTCTCCTGAAATAGTGTCATATGTTGTTTTATAGTTCTATTGCTTCAAGTTAGGAACTTTCGACTGTGATTGAGCAGTGGGCTGTGTTTTTATGATTTTCTTGTTTCAATTTAGGAACTTTCTGTGTTGTTGATGGAGCTTCTTATGTTGATGTGGTGTTCTAATAAGAAGGGGGTTTATGACTTGAACTTGGTGTCCCAGTAATGGGTTTGGTGAGCACAGTGCATTTAGGTATCAGTATTGTTTAAATGGCATCGACACCTTCTTCGAAGATTTCAGCCGAAAAGCTGAACAAGACAGCTGGAAATCAGACAACAGAACGGAGTTCTCGCAGGTCTGCACCTTCCCAAGTTCCACAAGGTAACAAATTAGAGACTGCAACTTCTAACGTACGAGAAGTTGTATCGAAACAGCTCATGGTAGAATCAACAGTCAGCCAAAAGTCACAGAGCAGTCAGCCTAAGGGATCTTCCAATTCACTTGCTGATAAATTTGATTCAAGCTTACATTTGGGCAATTCAAAACATTCAGCTAACGGAGTAGGTTCTATACCTACCGAGGCAAAAGGCTCACAAGGCACAGCTGATCAGGAAAGTAAAAGTTCTATTAAGGATAGCTCAGCATCAGCCAAAGTTAGTGATGGGGCTAGCAGTATTGCAAAAACTAGTGGAAGTGCCAAAATTAGTGATCGAGCAGATTTTCTTGAGAGTGGTAAGAACAGCATTTGTAGGGGGAGCACAGGAACTGACGTGAGTGAGGAGAGTACTTCTAGCAGCTTGAGCAGCAGTGTCAACAAACCTCATAAAGCTAATGACTCAAGATGGGAAGCCATCCAAGCTATCCGGAGTAAAGATGGGGCATTGGATTTGAGGCACTTCCGGTTGCTGAAGAAGTTGGGAAGTGGTGATATTGGAAGTGTGTATCTATCTGAGTTATGTGGAACAAAATGCTATTTTGCCATGAAAGTTATGGATAAGGCGTCGTTAGCTAGTCGTAAGAAATTGCTTCGCGCTCAGACAGAAAGAGAAATATTGCAGTCCCTGGACCATCCATTTCTCCCAACATTATATAGCCATTTTGAGACAGAAAAGTTTTCATGCCTAGTGATGGAGTTCTGCCCAGGAGGAGACCTGCACACACTTAGACAAAGACAACCAGGGAAGCATTTTTCAGAACAAGCGGTGAAGTATGATACTTGATCTTTGACCTTACAATCTTAAGATAGTTTGCTCTTCTTTCTTTTAGGTGGTTTGCATCTTTTGTTGCTTTTTCAGTCTGGAGTATTATTTCCACAATTTACACATGGCTGTTTCTTTAACTGTTAGATCTAGATATATTTTTGTTATGGCTATAACAAATCCAACGTCATCCATTATTCCTTCATTAACTAAACATAATTGTCCAAATAAGATACTGATAGCAATGAATGGATATAAATGTCTTCAAGTGGCATATGATTTTCTTAGGGGCTCTATGTTGTTGACTCAAGAAATTGAATTGAAGCAAACTGACTTCTATGGGAGTTCTTTTAAGTAGTTGGATTGCATGTACTTACTAGTTATATTATTTTCCTCTGGACATTTTTATTGCATGTTGACCTCATCTTGATATATGTTTGTTCAAAAAGCTGGTTATTTGACATTCTAACTTTATTCTTGGCTCAGTGGTTTAGATCCTACATCTTAAATTCATAAAATAAGTCGAGCTACTTTTGGTTTACTTAAGTGTTTTTTTTCCATAGGTATCATTTGCTCGTGTTTTCTTACTAAGTTAGATGGATGTTTGAACTGGTTTATATTCCTCTCCCGTATTAGATTTATACGAAGCTGTTTTTGGTCTCTGTTGTTTGTTGCGTTTTCTTCTTGTAAACTATATCTAATTCGATAGCTGCAAGTTAGCGTGACCACTATTTTAATTGGACATGGTAATACTGTTTATTTTACTTTCAAGGTTTGGTGCTGCAGGCACATAACATAATTCTGTAGTCATCAATACTACTGTTTGTTGTGTGATCCTGTAGTTGGGATAATCAGCTAAGGTACAGGTGTTCTTTGTTATTTGGCAAATGAATCCTTCAGCTTAGTAGTCATCCATCTACTTTTAAAATATTAAGAAACATTATGGACTTGTGGGTTGGTGTCGGAGCATTGAAAGACTGACAAATGCTCACTGACTCGTTCCCGTGACCTACTTTTCTTTTTAATCATTTGCAAAACATTGACCTCTTTAATTTAGTTGGAAGTTTTTATTGGTGAAATTAATATAATGTAAATATTTACTTTGTCAAAAATATTAAATTCAATTGTATATGACATCTTAAAATCTTCTTGGCTGTTAGGCTAGTAATTTGATGTATCTAACAAACTCTTATAATAACCCATCCAACTGTATTCTCAACGTTGGCATAAGTCAAATTCAGCTAGCTAGTATAAGACAGAGGAAGCATTTAATTACCAGATCTGAGGTGAGTGTCACCATCCCCTTCCCTTGAATAAAAGGAAAAGAAAATGTTGAAACCCGAACAAGGGAAAATTGATAGAGATGATACACCAAATAGTTCTGTCACTATCGAACTAAATCACTATCATTCAGTAATACTTTTTTGGGGGGGACACCTTTTTGGCGGCTTCTTTGTTTGATGATTCCTGCTCCTGTCTCCGAAATTACTGGAATAATGAAAGTGGTAACCAGCTGATCAGTTTTGTTGGCAGTTCTCTCTTCTTTGCAATTAAAATCTTCCCACCTTGCACCAAGGATATGGCCTAGTGGTCAATGAAGTGGGTTGAGAACCATGTGCTCGTTGGTTCAGAACCAAACAGAAACAAAAACAGTAGGTGGTTTCTTCTCATATATTCATTAAAAAATGTTTCATGACATGATTTGAATGGGATGTGGCAGATTTTCCAAAATATATGAAGTATCAGGAATATTTGTCTATTTTCTCGAGTGAACAGATATAAACCTTCTGTATCTAGTGTTAAAACTCTTAACGTTTTATCAGGATTTTTATTTCTGCTTTCTGCCTTTGCTTTCAAACTCATGAATGAAAAGTTTGTTTTGGTGGCTGTGGTTTATTAATTCGTTTGTGTTGTATTGTATCTTAAAATTGTAGATTCTACGTAGCAGAAGTGCTCCTTTCTCTGGAATACCTCCACATGCTTGGCATTGTCTACCGTGATCTCAAGCCAGAAAATGTGCTTGTCAGAGAAGATGGACATATAATGCTATCTGATTTTGATCTCTCCCTGCGCTGTGCTGTCAGTCCAACGCTTGTCAAGTCAGTGTCTCTTGAAGGTGAGCCACTGCGCAAGAATTCAGCTTTTTGTGTGCAACCAGCATGCATTGAGCCCTCGTGTATTCAGCCATCCTGTGCTGTTCCTACTACATGTTTTGGGCCTCGCCTCTTCTCCAGCAAGTCAAAGAAAGAAAAGAAATCTAAAACTGAAATAGGTAATCAAGTTAGCCCATTACCAGAGCTTATTGCTGAGCCTACTGGAGCACGGTCAATGTCATTTGTCGGGACTCACGAGTATTTAGCACCTGAGATAATCAAAGGCGAAGGCCACGGGAGTGCAGTGGACTGGTGGACTTTTGGTATCTTTCTATACGAGTTACTATTTGGCAAAACACCCTTCAAGGGATCAGGAAATCGGCAAACACTTTTCAACGTTGTTGGTCAGCCCCTGCGTTTTCCAGAATCTCCAGTGGTCAGTTTCTCCGCGAGGGATCTTATCCGAGGTTTGCTTGTGAAGGAGCCACAGCATAGATTGGCATACAAAAGAGGAGCCACAGAAATCAAGCAGCATCCCTTCTTTGAAGGCGTAAATTGGGCTTTGATTCGTTGCGCGAGCCCTCCTGAGGTCCCGAGGCCTGTGGAATTCGAGAGAATTTCAGTTCCACCAGCAGCATCAACCAGTGAGAAAGCTGTAGCTGGAACTGTTCCTTACCAGAAGAACTCAGACAACTATCTTGAATTTGATTTCTTTTAATCTATATCTTTTTTTTTGTCGAGACGATTGGCTGTTCTTCACTAAATGCAAGATACAAAGGCTATACAACAACATTATGAAGATGTTATGTGAAGCTTTGGGTAGATTGATGATTCCATTATTCGTTGAGTTGTAATTGAACAGTTGAAAAATTGTTGTATGCCAAAACACTACAAGTTTGATGCTACCAATTCATAATGTGAATGTTTCTTTATTTGGATTTCTCCTTTTTGGCTCTTTAACTCCTTATACTGTGTCAGATAGTTGCATCAGTAGTATTTATCCGGAGTTATTAGACTATAAACTCTAATAAATAAATTATTTTTGTTTAATGTAAAAAAATAAAATGCGGTGAACGTGGATCGAACATGTGACCTTCAGATCTTCAGTCTGACGCTCTCCCAACTGAGCTATCCCCGCTTGGTGTTGATTATGTACTAATAAATATATAATTCAACTATTGATAACACCTTGGACTCGCTCAGTGTCGAATTCACTAAAAATAGTGCATTACACGTTTATAGTAAAACATGACGTAAGTAGCTTAGCCAACCTATATAAACTAAAAATAAGTTCGATGCACGAAATATTTCATACTCATGCTCAGAGTCTAGGAAATATTAGTACCCCAAAACGTATGAGATTATGACGCTACCTTTATAACTTATATAAACTATTATTATCTTTCGATGTGTCATAGAAAACAATTATCTTTATATTCCAAATTATTGTTACTTTCACTTTTAACAAATGATTAGAAAGAGTAACTTAGTGCACAAAATGTGTGTTTAGATAGGCTACTCTAATGAAAATATTAATGGGAACAATAGATATTTTCTTACCCTCAAATTTATGATTTGTATATTATATAAAGATAACTATAACAGACAATTTTTTTATGTACGTACAATAATTTCTTAAGCAATTCGATGATAATATTAAAAATCACACTACTATATCATCTTCTATTTGGAGAAATTAAAATAATGATCATATTATAAGATAATATATGTGCATAATTATGTCACACATCCAAAAGTCAACCAATGAATTCATACACCCAAAGTTTTTTTTAAAAAAAAAAAAACTTTTCAATTAATTAATTAATTGCATATTCATGACTATACCATAAAAAAGAATATTCCAATTGTTTGGACATCTTTACTACTTCCTTTCACACCACATATGATGACTATATATGTACAACATTGTTAGCATGGTGAAATTTGTTGCATATTTAAAATTTATAAAAATATATTATAATTTATAACTATATTTAGGATTTTATTATTATTTTTTCCCTCTTCTCTTCTGCTCTCTCGCCTCTCTCATCTTTCTCTGCAATGTCTTGCAAAATATACAATTATATATATATACACACACACACAAAATTCGTCTTTCTCCACTCTCTGCCCTTCCGCTCTCACTCGCCTCTCTCATCCCTCTATCGATTTCGTTTACTAGATATACAAATAGATATGTATATTAATTACATATATACAACACACACACAATTCGCCTTTCTCCATTCTCTGCCCTCCCTCTCTCGCTCGCCTCTCTCCTCCCTCTATCGATTTTGCTTACTAGTATACATATATATATTAGTTATATATATATAATTATTTGAAAGATATACATATAATATTAGACAAATATACATATACAATTTATCTCTCCCCTTCCTCTCTCGATCTCACTTACCTTTTTTCTCCCTTCCAGGTCACATAGCCGAAGTTATACCGTATAATTATGTAAAATATAATTATTTGATCATATTAAGTTTCAAACCTAAACTATTTATGAAAATTCTCAATAATATATTATACCTACATGTTATCAAGAATATATACTAGTTGACTCATTATTTTTTTTCAATTGAAAGCTATATAAAGTTGTGTTGTCACTATTTATGAAATAATAAACGTAATTATTCGTAGTGTGATGTAGAAAGATGAAGGAAAAGAGTTAAAATTGAACATAATTGACTATGGGCCAATTAAATTGGAACCCCAAAAAATTAATATTAGTACTTGGCATATTACGTGACAATAACTTACTAGTGGGACAAGATTTCAACATAATCCCAAACATAATTTGTTACATAGTCCTTTTCATAAGAGATCCAATAAAATTACACGTACTACAAAAAAATAATATATTATATTTACTACTAAAATTTTTTATTTTTTAAGATGATTTGTTCAAAATTTTATATTCTCGATGAGCCTTCTTTAAAAAGTTCTTATCAGAAACTCACATATTTAGATAGCGACTTAACATTTTTATAAAATGATTTGCTTCTATTCAAATTAGTTAAAACTAATTATACATAGAAAATCTATTTAATGAAAAATTTCATTGTCAGTATTACTAAAAATAAAAAAAGAATCTCTAAACATTCCATTAAAAATTGACTGATCATTAAGAAATTTTCGAATCAAATTCGTCGAAAATCTACATTTTTGGTATTGTGTACGTGTAAGATTACTTGATTAATACTATATATTATAAATAGTACATGAATAATGTTTTAATAAAAATAATATTGTGATTGGTTATACAAGATCATTTCCTCGTCCAAAATAGTATTAATTAATTTAGAGAAAACTATTAAAAACATTCCTAAATTTGATGTAAGTTAATAAACTTATCTCTGAACTATTGATAATATTAAAATTATCTCTTTACCTGACTAACTAAATTTAAATACACTCCTGATCTTGTAACAAGAGTAAAATACACCTCTAATTTCTAGTCAAATTAAGAGATACTTTTTAACCATTATAATAATTTGAAGGCATATTTTAATTTAATTATTCAAATAAAAAGATATTTTTAGAATTATCCGTATTTCGAAAATGAAATTACTCAATTGCGCTAATTTTGGAATTGTTTTTAATAGTCTTGTCATTTTAATTTAAATAAAAAAGGGAAGTTTCTGCCAAACACACATGTCAAGATTCTCCCTACAAAACTAGGCTTTAACAATTTGCCCCAAAAAAAAAACATTTTTTGCTTTGAAGAAACAACTTCATGTGTGTACTCATTTATCATAATGTTTTATTTAGTCTTAAATCTTGTCTACATTTGTGTTCACCTCACAATATATATAAAGGATTCCCACCCTTTTGGTGCTAAAGTTTATCTTAATCATATAAAAATATTGGATTTTATTTAAGATAAATGCACTACTTTACTTTAGGTCTTTCATGCTTTAATTCCTTTATTGATAAAAGACAATTTTCCTTGTTTTTGGTGCATATACTTCCGAATTTATTTTTATTTGTCCACTTTAAATTATATATTTTTTAAAAAATAAAAAAATAATATGAATTTTTACCATAATATTTATATTATTTTTATAATTTTAAGCCTTGAAAATTAAGTATAAAAAAAGAATAGTTTTTTTTATAAGTTGAAAATGATAAGTAAAAGTAAATATTTATTTATAAAATAGTAGACAAGTAAAAGTGAATGGAGGAAGTATTGCTTAGTACTTAGCAGTTCGTCAGTTTTAATTTGTTTGTCTTTTTTGATTTGGTACAGAATTTTAAAAAGTAAAAAGACTTTAAAATATTATGATTTTATATTAAAGATATGTTAAATGTATCAAAATATCCTTTAATTTTGACTTCTTAAACATATTAGTTGTCATATATGTTGAAATTAAAGAATTAGTATTAAAAAATATTCTTTTTTAAATAAAAATACTAGGACAAGCAAATTAATTAGAATAGAGTGGAGTATCCGTTAATATAAATTAACTCCTATCAGGCACTAAAAATTATTACAAACGGAATGATAAGTACTCTTCATCTTTTACTACAAGTTTCAAAATAAAATTGACTATATAACATATGTAACAAATTAAAAGCTAGCAAATGAATAAACTTTTGATATTCAAACTTTATTCATTTGATTAATCTGAATTTATGAATATAATATAAGCATGATGTCAATATAAAGAATATGATTTCGGTCGAACTCAATAACTTTAGTTCGAATCTTACCTATATAATAATATGCTCATAAAATAAATTTTAAAAACTATAAATTTAAAATATTATATTTAACGATCATAAATTTCATATTCTAAATTTACCTTTTCTCAGATTTGAAACTTTTATTGAAGAGCAGAAAGAATCACATTCTTCCATTATTATTCTAATTTGTTTGTAAGGAAAAGAATATATATTATTAATTTAAAGAATAATTTATTTATTAGTTAAAAACAGACCATGCACACATGAAATAAAATTTATTGAATGGTTTGTGAGATTTTCAGCATATTTTTTTACGTATTTTTCTTTTGATATTCTTATTCTCTGAGTTGTCTTGTGTGCTCGCATAAATTAAATATAATTATTTTAAATTATTTATTTAATTTTTTTAAAAAATAAAATGGAATTCGAAGGGTAAGGCAAAACTCATCATAGTGAATATTTTTTAAAAAAAAAATTGTATAAAAAAATATGATAAATAATTTAAAATGGAGGGATTTTTTTTTCTTGGTAATATGCATATTCCATTCCATCACTATCTATCGTATTTATCAAAAGAGCGGCTTCAATTATTTTTTGCAAATCTAGTGGTGGATTACTTTTCAAGAAAAAGAAGATTAATCCAAAAAAATGCCTACTCTTTTAGCTACAATATCTTTATCTAATATTCATGTCTATATGCCTAATTATTAATTAAGAAAAATTATAAAGTAACTAAAGTCTTTTTTTTATTATTATTATTAGTGGTATAACTTGGTTGAAGAATTATTCTCTTGGAACAATGTTAACAATTTTTGGCTTTATTAATATTGAAGATTCCGTTAAGTGATAGATCACAACTAATTAATATATTCCATAATTTAATTCATGGTCTTAAAAAAGATTAGATCATTAATATATGACTTCATCAAGAAAAAATATTTAATAGTTTTTCTGTTTTGGGGGCTTGATATTTTTGAGACAAGGGTCTTTTGGAAGCAACCTATTTATCTCTATGAAATAGTAATAAGGTTTGCATACATTTTACCCTGTCTAGGTCTCACTTATGAGATTCCACTAAATATGTTATCGTATTATATTAATATATATTTTGCTTGATGTAACTATAGTAGTAGAATATTATAAAAATAAATATTTGCCCTCGATGAAGTCATATATTAGTGATTTAATTTTTTTCCTTTTTTGATTTACTTTAATGTTTCTGACTTAGCGCCTATATCATATCTTTTTCGAGGCATCCGAAGATATAATTAGTTTTGTGCAATTTCTCTTCCACCATCATTTTTAATACGTATTTTGAAGATTAAACAATATATATATATTCGTTTTTATATTCTTCTATTATTATATTCGTTCAACATAAAAAAAAATAGATTGATCGAGGAATATATTCTATTTTTGGTTCGTTTCTTACTCAATGACATAATCATTTTTGGAAGCAACGCTCCTAATAAAAGTCCTTAATGAATCATTTCAGCTGAAAATTATAATATACGACTCCCTTTTAAACAAAAAATTATTTCATAAAAGAAAAAGTAAATATAAATAAGTAATTAAGACATTTAGACTATAGAGTAAAACTTAGTGGTGGACCATAAATTTTTTTTTTGAATTGTCAAAATTCAAAAAAGGATGTTAATATGTTTGAATCAGAGATTGTACACCTTTAATTTCTTTTACCAAATTCCATTAATTTTCTTTTTTCTTTTGAAATAAGTGAAGGTTGCTTTCCTATCTGTTTGATCATCAATTTTTTACACCACCTATTTGATGACAACATTAAATTCATTTACTATTATTTGTACACCTATCTATTCATGACTAATGTCTTTCTATAGCACTCAAAATATTTGATGATTTTTGATATTTTTACTAGGACCATCATAAAAATTTATTAATTTTTTTGTCTTTTCAAAATATAAATAAAATTGTATACATATGTTCTTTATAATATTTATTTGTAAAATTATGTTGAATATATTATTATTATTATTATTATTATTATTAAGTTGAAGAGAAGTTTTGGAGTAATTGGTAAAGTTGCTACCATGTAATCAGGAGATCACATATTAAGGTCTTGAAAATAACTTCTTGTAGAAATGCAAGATAAGTTGCATACAACAACCCCTTGTGGTTAAGTCCTTCCTGGGACTTTACACATAACGAGAACTTTAATACATCAGACTTGCCTTTTTTTATTTGTTCTCTTTCAAGCCTTAAAAATAGCTTCTGGTAGAAATTTAACGTAAGCTGCATACAATAAATCTTTATGGTTGAATTCTTTCCCGTACCTTGCACATAGCAAGAGCTTTAGTACACCAGACGTATCTTTTTTTTCTGTTCTCTTTTTTAAGTCAGATTTTCATATAATATCTCAATTTTTTAGATAAAAAGATATAATCAGTGCGCCAAAAATTTATTTAAATGGTGTCACAAATTTAAAGAAGTAAAATCACAAAGAAATCAAAATGTATCAATATATAATATACATAAAAAATATTTTAATCTAATTAAATAATATAATTTTCTAATAAAAAAATATCAATTGATTGACTTAGCCACTTGATATAATTATAAAGAGATTTTGATAATACAATATTAGCATTCATGGCTTATTATATTGACTATCAACTATTTTTGTGATCAAATATACGAAATAAATATAAATTTAGCCGACAAAAATTAGGAATTAAAAAAAAATCGCCAAACATTATTATGTCATTTTTTCCTATTAATAGATCTAGTATCTTATGTATTAGATTTTGTGCTTGTTGTGACATAAAAAGTTATTTTATTTTTGTCATAACACACAATAAAGTCACATGAACACGTGGTTGTGTGTCACCTCTCAAACTATTTGCATCAGTTCCATATAATGTTTTTAAATTGCTTTTCCCATTTTGATAATTTGATAATTATTCACCATCAAAAAATTATTAATTTCCAACTATTGGGATTTGATTTATTAGTGAATAATTGTTGATTAAGGAAATAACCTCACTATTTTTATAAGGTAGCGGTAAGGTCTGCGTACAACTTACCCTTCTCAGACTCCACTTGTGGGATTACACTGGGTATGTTGTTGTTGTTGTTGTAGTGAATAATTGTTGATGGAAAAAAAATTGCGTACATAAGTAAATTTATACTAAGTAATTAATTAAAATAGTTATAATTTAAATTAATTACGATTTGCTATAAATATTAGCTGTAATTACAATTTAAATTTTATATAATTTGTATAATTTATATGATTATTGTGCGCGATTATATAAAAGTTCTACGTAAATCAAATTATATCTCAATAATAACATCATACAAAAACTGTGAATTGTATGGTGAATGATACAAATTTTATGCATAAATTATATTAGCGAAATATACTAGGTCACACGAAAATTGTGAATTGTATAGCTAATTATATAAAGGTATGCAAATGTTGCATTAATTATACAAACATTACATAAATTGTATAAATGCGGCTGTAACTATAGTTACAAAATTTAGTTATTCAAAATATAGTTAGGGAATATAATTAAAGTATTTTTACGTGATAATATATAAAAAATTCTCTTATTATTTAGATATATTTAATTTGAACTTTATAAATAAAATTTTCTTTGATAAATAGTATATTAGTACTTTTTAAATAATTTTTCTTTTTTAAAAAAAGGGATTAAGAACATTAAGTGAAAACAAAAAACTATACTTCAAACATAAGGAATATATCCTTTCCTTCCCTTGGGATTTACAATCTTTTTTTAAAATTTAGTTTTGATTAATAATATAATTAAATTAAAATTAAATATAAGTCATATAACTAATTTATTCTGCAATAAGGCGGTCTTTGCTTTATTTAACTCTATTTGCACTATTTTTAACGTTTTGAGACGAGAGTTTTTAAGAAATAGTCTATCTATTTGTATAGTAGTAGTAAGATTTGTGTATATTTTATCTTTTTCAGACTCTACTTGTGAGATTTTACTGAATATATTGTTGTTATTATTGTGCACTACTTTCAACCCCTAAATTTTAAAAAGGGGGACCTGCTTTAATTAATTATTGACCTAATTATGCCAAAGTACATTAATGACTAGATTAAGTAGACTAATTTGGGATGATATTACTTAAATTAATTAATAAAAAGAACTAGTCATAAAAAATAAAGTCTACCACCAAAAATTGACAATTTCTTTTAGCATATATCATCATAGTTTTTAAGTATTTTCAATTCAAGTTTACATTAGCACCATTTTCTTATTAATTTGTCAAATAAATGATACTAACTAATTTAATTTGAATTTCTTTATTTTATCTTTAGTTACATATTTTAATAGCTATAAAAATCTCGCCACATTTTTAGATCGTTAAATTCAAAATATTCCTTTTTCTTTTAAATAAATTTGATGTTCATGTCACTTTTGAATTATCATCATCATCAATATATCCAGTGCCTCAAAAGGCTCCCACTCATTGCAAGGTGAGGGGAGGTCAGATGTACGCAGCCTAACTCATATGTTTAAAAATATAAAGTGCCTGTTTTCAGATGACCCATAAGGAACGTCGAAAGTTGCATTGATTAACTGCTACTTCACAAATGAAAGAAGTACATACAGTTTAAAGAGATATTTTGTTTTATTTTATTATACTTTAAAGCTAAGAAATAGTCAATCTTTAGTTCTATCTAAGATTGATGAAAAAGGAATTATTTGATAAACAATGACCTGTGATTGAATACTAAATTAATTCATTTAATTTCAACAAAAGAATAATGTAGAAACTGTTAAAAGAGAGAATTAAACAAATTACTTCAAACAAAGACATCAACATTGAAGAAAAGAAAGAGAGAAAAAAAACACAACACTATTAAAGCACATGGACTCAATTATTCCTGAAAAGTACATAGTTTAGTTTTAATTTTTTTTCAATTATTAAATATTATCAGATCTATCAAAAAATATTTTTTTATATCATAAACATATATAGAAATAATATTTAAGTATAATTATACAAATTATTTTTCCCAGACATCACTTATAAAGTTATAACGAGTATACTGAAATTGTTGTTATTATTAATCTTCTAATAAGATTATTTTTAATAAATGGTAATTGGGTTCTAATTTTCACTCAACATCATCAATTAATTGCACTTCAATCACAAATAAGTTGAAATTAATGATGTGAAATATTTGCATTGGTCCTTCTCTATTAAATAAAATTTAATACTCACCACATTTTACTATTTTTTATATTAATTATTGAAGGATATAATTATCACAAATACTAATATTCACTCAAAAATTCATAGAAATGCTTCATGATTAAATTTTGGAAATATACATTGTTGACACCCAATTTTTACCCTCCGCGGTGTCAAATTAATTATCGAGTCTTATCTTTTTGTTTTAACAATTTTTAACCATTATTTACAAAAAAAAAAAGCACACGTGGGGGCCACGCGCCCCCAATTCTCAAATATACTCCACCTTTCATCATCTTCTTCTTATTTGTTTAGCTCCAA